>NDGN011197035.1:0-31004 GCA_002564285.1 Tympanoctomys barrerae | reverse complement strand
TATATATATATAATCAAGTATATCTATGTATACCCACAGGTGTATAATTTGAAACTAATCTATTATAATTGTTGCCTTTTGATAAATTGTTAAATATTTCTGTTATATTATTTCCTAAACACAGCAGACATTTTTCTAACTGTAAAAAATTGCAATGCATTGTAAACGTCTAAGGGCATTAAGTGATCTGCTTTTATCTTTAACAGCGTGTGGAAGTGTGGAAGAGCGGGGCCCTGCAAGGCGCCTTTCTGTACTTCTCCAGTAACAGTACCACTTACCTGTTCAGTTTTATTCTATGTAAGTGGAAAACACTAAATGTGAGAAAGCAATGCAACTGAACATCAGGCAACATCTGAATGTTCCTAAGCAGTTCTGGTAGGTCACAGTATTTTAGCTGTATGCCTATAAGCATCTAGATCCAACTTTCTGAAAGTTTTTCTGCATCCCACATGACTTATTATTATTTTTATTGTGACTGCATCTCGGCACTGAATAATTTGTTTTGTAAGAAAGACTTTGCGGTCTGCTAACTGAATTTATTTTATATAACTTGCTTTTATATTTCTACTGCCTTTGGCATAAAATAAATATGATAAACAACATTTAAATGGAAATAACAAGGACAGCTGTAATATTTCATGAATTATACCACAAAATTAGTTTTTCCATAATGACAGTTTTGTTCTGGTATGGAAAGTATATATAATTAGTTTTCTCACATAAATGTTATCTTTCTCTTCCTAAAATTTAAAAAAAAATCTAATTCATGTACTTAGGCTCTTTGAAAGCCATGTAAAACAGTAATAAACTTTAATGAAACCATTACATATATTTACTGGCCTTCCTATGTGTTGGCCCATTCTGTCAACACTTTTCTTCTGTGCTATGATGCTTAATGCAGAAGAAGATGCTCAATAAGTCTTATCATTTTAAATGTTTCATTACTGAATGAGACCTAAATTAATGTCAATTAATGTTTTTATATTTTATTTTCACTCAAAATTCCAACATAAACTGTTGTGAGCAAGTCATTAATCAATGTCTTCTACTCTCTTTAGTAACTCTATGGCAGATCTGTCCAATATCCTCTACTTCTATTCTTTACTGAATATGCCTGTCCTGGTTGAGAAGTTTAGCTGCTGTCTATATTGTTCTCTCCTTTTTCTCTCTCCAAGATTTCTAATTTGTATATGAGAACATGATATGAGGGTTGCATATGTCTGTGAAGCCTTTCCTGGCATTGTCCTGGAGCTAGCGTCTCCATTTTTGCTTCTAGAATAACAGCATTAGTAGTTTGAGCATCAGAAAATGGAGTAAGTTTTCATATTATTCAACTGATAAAAGCCTAAGAAAGTTTCTATGATCCAACTGCACAATAATCCTGAAGCCTTGGAGAAGTTACACGAATTTCTCAAGGGGGCGGAGCATGCAGGTGTAACAGAATTAAGCTTTGCCATCCTGTCAACCTGTCGCAGGGCCACTGTGCCAAGGGGCACACGTTTTACTCTTTTTAAAGGTCCTTGGTGGACAAGGCAGAAGAGGACCCAGATTTTAGCTCCCATTCTGCTTCCCAAGCTGTTCCTCCTTGAGTGGCTGCAGCAGCCCAGGTAGGGGAGCTGTGTTATCATCAGTATTCCTAGCTGGAAATTCCTCTTGGTGCTCAGCAGCTTGATGCAAACCCTTTGTCTAATTCTTTGAAGGATCCTCATATACTTATATAAGTCTCAATTTATAGAACCTTTGTTTTTACCTATCATTCTTCAGTCAGTTTGGCTTGGCGCCTTCTTACAGAAGTTATCTTCTTGTGTGTGCAGTCATCTATTTACAAATGTTTGTGCTCTGTCAGGTTTGGAGTTGCCCGATTTTAGCCATTTTTGTATCTTGTGAATTTATGGCACATAAAAGAAAAAGAGAAAGAGTAATGGCTTGTAGGATTTCGGATACCTAAGAGTGACCCAGAAACAGAACTAAGGCAAATAATTGCAGAAATCAGAGATGCCCAACAAAGATAGGAACTTTGGGGGTTTGAATGTGTGTGGTGGGAAGTAGCAGGTAAAACTCCCAGCACATGGACACTCGACATCGTACGGCAGGGACACAGGGTCCCAGTGGCTGGATTCTCTTCTCAGCAAATATTGCTGAGATTCAACTTGGGAAGAAGCACAGTATCAAGCAAGGAATCAAGTGAGGGACAAAGTAGGGTAAAGGCCAAAGGAATACATAAAAGCTCCCATATCAAAAGCTGCATGCCACAACAGAGATGAAGGGCAGCAGTTATAATCATGCTTGGACTGGGGTTTCCATGTCACTGTCTCTGTCCAGAATCCAGGGCTCTGAGGAGAAGCTGCAAGGGTGAGTCAGGTTCCCACCGCTGTGGGGACCAGGAGTTTACATGGACAGAAAGCAGTGAGATCATTATGTCGATCTCCATTTAGATTAACAAAGAGCTTGAGCTCATCTGCCCCTCCACATCCACGGCAGAAAGTGTTGGTCATTCACGTGCAGAAGGCGTCCGCCTGTGGCATACAGGGACTGTGCTAAAGAAAGCAGGGCATACAGCTCCCCCACAGGGTGCTACACCATAACTAAGCCAGGGGCGTGTATAGATGCTGGCTGGGTTACGTTTTTCTCATTGCTGGGATAAAATACCTGACACACGAGGATTAAGGAAGAAAATGCTCATCTAGTTCATGGTTTGTGGGAGTTTCAGTCCATACTTGGCTGGCTTCATGGCTGATTGGGACATGGCAGAGGGCAGCCATTCATGGAAGTGGAAGACAGCAAAACAGCAGGAGCAAAAGGAGAAGCAGCAGCAGCAGAGGGCAAGGCTCTCTCCCCTCTTTACACTGCATTCAGGCTAGCTGCCCCAGGATGGGTGTAACACTCACCCCTGCAATCTCAGCATTGGGCCATGAGTCAGTCACCCACCTAGAAGCCTGCCCATGACTACACAAAGCTCTGGGGGACACCTAGACAAAAACGTAACAGGTGCTACAAAGCATGATGTGCTATCTACAATTTTAAATTCCAATTGGTTGTGTTTTCAAACTCTCTGGATGAGCCTATGCCAAGGAAGAAGAGGACAATGCTCTTTTGAACTGGTTATGTGCATATTCTCTTCCATGTTAGATATGTACCATATTCCCTGCATGAGCTTATCCATGAGAAAAATAAGCAGAAATAAATAGCACTAATCATCTGTGATCAATAGAAGGCATTTCGCCGGCTCTCTCTTCTGACTCAACAACTGCTCTAGTCTAAGAAGTTGGCACATAATATTTTCTATTAAATATTTTGATTTGAAATAATATTCTTTGAAGATCACTACTGTTTTCTTCACTTGTGGTTGTGAATAAGAAGTGGGATTTTGATGAAAAGATTGAATTGGATTCAACAATGATGTCTGCATGTTGGTGCAGTGGACAGGAAAGCTTTGTATAATTGAGAATTTTACACAGTAAAGTAGAAAATGAAGCTTTCTGCTCTAAAATATCTCACTTATATTTGTGTCTGAAATCAATACTTTTTGTTCAAAGAAAAATATCTAGACTTTCTTTTAATAAAATAATTGTCTTAATTTTATGCCTGCTTGAACTCTTTTCTTGATTTTTTAAGGTAGTTTATCTAGCACCAGCTGTTGCTAAGCAATTTTTTAATTCACGATGTTAATTTGCATTATTTTAAATATTCCTCTTATGACTATATAAATAGATTGCTATTTTAGGACTTAAGATCTGACTTGTTCAAGGTCTTGAGATGTTAATATTAATGCATTTTTATGGTTAGAATCAATGAAGGTTTATAGTGAAGTACAAAATTTCATAATTAAAAACTGTAAAATTGAAACACAGATTAGGATAAATAGTGGAAAGCAAAAATTAATGCCTACTGAAAAAAAAGAAAGATGCTACAGGCCCTGAGTTGAAAATCAGTATTTATGTAAAGTGCTCAGTATCACTTCGTTTAGTGTGAAAGCAAAATTATGTACTTCACAAATCACCACAGTAAATAATACAAGCTAAGACAATAGTTTATATAAAATATTTCAGGCATCAATTTCTCCTCAGTACTTAAAGACCTTTTATATGTGACAGTGGAATTCCAAGAAAGCATAACGCAGTTTGCACAAACAATCTTCTGTGTCAGTCAGAAAATTTCCTACTGCCTTGAGGAGATGCCTGATGCCTCTGAGGAGCAGATTGTGGCTCAGAGCTGCAGAGGGTTGGGGCAGGACGGGGCTGGACTCTGACTTCTGGCCATGGTTGCCTGGCAGGGGACAGGGCGGATGCTGTTTCCCTCAGGACGGTGGGAAGCAGAGCACTGGGACGTGACCATCGAGAAACGCCCACTGGAGACAGGAGCCCTGGGAGCCACGCCCTGCAGCTGGACCCGCCCCTCCCAAGAACATATTCAGCCAGGGACCTCGGCGAATTATTCCACTGATTACCACAGTCCCCATGAGCCGATGAGCTCTGCAGGAGTCTCTTTCCTCGGGCTGCTGACACGTAAGATGCACTGCAGCAAGTCCACCTCCATCAACTTGACACCAATCACGTGGTCTAAACCGCGCTGAATCTCCAAATACACACCGTAACAAGGCCACGAGTCCACCTCATAGGACAGACACACCCTGCACACACTGCAAAACAATAATCCTACTGAGAACAAAGGAAGATGCTACAGATCCTGAGTTGGGAATATGCATTTATGTAAAATGCTGAGTACACCTTCATTTAGTCTAAAATTAAAACAAGATCCTTTTATAGATATGAAAGACCAAGACCAAGGTTTTCTCGTGATTCCAGTAAACTTAGCTGCAAACGCCTATAAATTTTCAAAAGCAAGTTATATGATTCCAACATACAATGGCATAGAGACAAGAAGTCCAATTCTAAGAGAGCGGAGTAGGAAGATAAGAGTACAGGAGCAAAGCACCATCAAATGCTAGTGTGGAAACATTAAGATGCTTCCTGGAATCACTTATAAACGGCACCAAGCAGGACCTGCAGCCCAAGTTCAGGAGGGTGAACGAGTGCTGTGCTTTCACGGCCCTCTTCTTTATGAAGCCAAGTGTGTAAAGTGTGTAAAGTTTGCCATAGGGACAAACAAGTAAAATGCTTTATACACTATGGTGGTTGGAATAAAAATTGGGATGAGCAGAGTTGAGAAAGCAGAGTGCTCAGGTCTGTGGACACCGATCTGCAGACACGGGGCCAGTCAGGAGCCATATGCCGAGGGAAGGTGAGAGGGGCCGTTGCAGGAAAGAAGGCATCCGGTCTGCAACAGAAAAATGTTGAAGTGAACACTAACAAGCACAAACAAAAACCCCTGGTAATGGAGACGGTGGCAGTACCAGTGAGACACCTCGGCCTCCTCGGAAGAAGAGGGCCTGGATTGATCCTACTGTTGAAAATGAAGAAACATTTATGCGCGGAGTTGAAGTTCAAGGAGAGATCTCTGAAGAGCTAAAGCCGTGGCTTGTTGGTGACTGGGACCCAATTACCAGACAGAAACAGCTCTCCTATCTTCCTGCCAAGAAGCATGTGGAGTCCATTCTAGAGGACTATGCAACTTATAAGAAATCCCGAGGAAACACAGATAATGAGGATGCTGCTAATGAGGTTGTAGCAGGGATGAAAGAACACTTCGGCGTGATGCTGGGCGCTCAGCTCCTCTGCACTCCTGAGAGACCGCAGTACGCTGAGATCCTCGCCAATCACCCTGATGCACCCACGTCCCAGGTGTGAGGAGCACCACATTGCTGAGAGTCTTTGTACAAAGTGCCGCAATGTTGGCCTATACAGCTCTGGGTGAGAAAAGCCTTGCTTTATTACTGAATTATCTTCATGAGTTCAAGTATCTGGTGAAGAATTTGGCAACTTTGTTTAGTGCCAGTGATGATGAAGCGGCCCCTCCTGAGTGCCATCGGAGAGCAGCGTGAGGCGCACTCACTGGTGCTTGGATCTCTGTCGACAAGTTTTTGTTCCAGTCTTTCTCTTGTACAAATGATGAACTTTGAAGATGTTAGTGTATAACAGAGTGGATGTTTGTTTGATTTTAAACAGAAGATAAAAGGGGTTATAGCTCCTTTTTTTTTTTCATTTCAAAGTTGCTCCAGTGTATTCAGTGACGGACAACAGAGACATGGTGGTTTTATTGCCTAGTTGACAAAGCTGCTTTTGAATGCTGGTGACACTATCGAATTCCTCTGACACTACACGCTTTTACAATATATGTTAAAGCTATATGACAAAATGCTCTGATTCCTCGTGCCAAAGGTCCAATTCAGTGCATATAGATGAACACACACATCCATTTGTGCTCTCTCTTTTTTTTAATGGTGCTTAGAGCCCTTCCTTTGCAAGTCATCCATGTTGCTCCTTAGGCATTTTATCTTTGCTCAAATTGTTGAAGGATGCTGAATTGTTTCATGGCTTTTGTGTCTAATGCACGTTTTAACATGATGATGCAATGCATTGTGTAGGTACAGTTTTCTGGAAAAGTCAGTATTTTAGGAATTGTTTTTCAGATGTTCAGTACATTTTTTCTTTAGATTTCAAAAAAAAAGATACTTCCTAGCCAGCACCCAGTGCACCACAGCGCCAACTCCCGGGGGATGGGAGGCCCTGCTCCGAGGGACTCAGTGCTTCTGGTCCACTGGGCTGCTCTCACGCTGGCTCAGCTCACAGCCTACAGCTTCCCTAGCCCGGGCTTTACTCCCGTAGCTGTCTTTGCAAGGGACCATTTCCTGAATTCCTAGGCCTTCTTTTGCCATCTGGATTGAAACTAGCTTGATGCCTTTACTCTTGCACTCTGCATGCACAAAAAACGGTGTCACGTGCTTAACACCAGTGTCTCCAGCCAGACTATGTGTTGCCCGCCTTCTGCAGCTGCCTACCTCATAACAGCACATCCAGCGGTGGGCATCAGTGCGATAATCTGCTGAGGAGTACAGTGTCATACCATCTCTAGGGGTCACTCAATCCATCTAAATTGACAGTAAAGATTAACTGAACAAATTTCATCCATCAGATCCTTTATGACCTGCACAAGGTACAAACCCCCTAGATGATAGGGCTTTAAATCTTGCTTCTTTTATGCTTGAGTGTGGCAACTGTGGCGGATTACTCAATGGTCAGCACGAGTGGGGACTCCAAGCTGAAGGGAGTCGGCATGGTTCTGGGCGTGGAGGGCCCACTAGGGCTGCTGTTTGAATCGAATAAAAGGAGAATGGGAAGGTAAGGTGGTATGCTGCTGTCTTCCCAGGAGAAGGCTTGCTATGCCTGCTTTTCCTGATACACATTTGGTCTCTCTCTCTCTCTGTGGAGGAAGGGCTTGGCTCCTCGCTGTGGCTGGGGATGGCTGCTGCTCTCTTGGGGGAGCTCTGGTATTTGCCTTGAGCATAGCCTTCTGGCTACAGTGTAGCTCCCTCAGCTTACCTCCTGTCCCTCAAGGCGCAGACTGCCCAGCTTCCACCACTGGCTGTGGGTTTCCTGGTGAAGATCCTTTCAGTGGACTTGGATGAGCCACTGTTGGGGACACTAGGCCTTCAGCTGGACTCGTGCACGAGTGTCCCATACTAAGTCTATTCCCTTGTAAACCCTGCCTACAACATTGACCATGGACAAGTGATTTAACTTCGCTAAATCTGAGTTGTTATGTTTCTTTTCATTTGAAAAATTCTGTACCTAATTTTCTTTCTTTGAATCTATAGTAACTTTTCCCATTTAATGCGCTTGTATGCTCTGCTCAAACTTCAATTCAATGCTTACCGATTGCCTATTATGCTTCAGGCACTCAGCTGCACGAATCCCTTTGGTAAGGCTTGGCTACAGCGTCGGAAGCCGGCTTCTGCATGCACAGATACAGCACAGAGGTGAGGGACAGGTTGGGTAGGCAAATTCCTGGGCAACAAGGAGGCAGCAGAGACCAGACAAGCTCACACTCTGCAGGTTTGGGAGGAAGAGACAGAAGGGCGATGCATCACTGGAGAAGCGCACTGGCCGAAGCAGGGCTTCCGGGAAGGCCGGGCTCTGTGCGCTTGGAAAACAAGAACGAGTTCCTTGCGGCTGAGCATGCGAAAGAAAAAGCAGGCAGAAGGAAGCCGCACGGAAGGCTGTGCCGACTTGCAGGGGCTTCTGCAGCAGCCCGGCACAGGGCGCAGCTTCCTAACACAGCGTCGGGAGAGAGGAGATTGTAAGGTGCTCAGCGAACATTTAGAAAAGGAAGGTAACAGGTTTTTTTTTTTTTTTTTCCATCTCTTCCACAGAAACAAATATTAGGCCAACCTGGAACAAACTCTCATCGGTGTGCTTTTCTTTTTTCTTTTTCTTTTTTTAGGTAGTACAGACTCTACAGGGTCTCCCTACACAGATTGGACTCCTAGTGAGCCTCCTGTCTTCAGCCTCCCAAGCGCTGGGATTACAGGAGTGCGCCACCACGCCCAGTCTCAATCGCCGTCTCAGCATGCCCCTGGAGCCCGGCCAGCACGGAACACCGGGAATCGAATCCCAGGCCCTGCGCCTAAAGACCAAATCATTTGCAATTGCCTTGCTCTGACCTTATTTCAGTCATAACATAAACATTCCAGTACATAACAGTTCATTCCAGTAATATTCTTATATCTTTTTAAAAAGAGCAGGCATTCATATAGTATGATTGCAATTTTAAGTTTTTTATTTAGCCAGTTTACTGAACAATATCTAACTTTAATTTCTGGTGATGTCCCTAGTAAACTAAGGTTTACTATTTGTCAGAATATGTAGCCAATCTTTTCATCAACATTTCAGGGAAAATGTTAGGGAATGCTTTCCTAATCACCTTTTGGGCATGCTAGATCTCAAACACACCTGCTAAAAATCAATTTTCCATTTCTGAAAAGTGCAGATTCTTTGGGTTTCTGCAGTTTATACTTCAAACAGCATTTGCTTCTTACAGTTTAATCTTCTAAAGGCTCACTGCAAAGTTGCCTCGTTACCACTTAGAGTTCCTGTCCGACATACGCAGACTTATCACCTTTATTCAAACTTCTGTATCTCCGTTAGAGACTCTGGAGAGGAACAATTAAACCCTTGACTAAGCCTGAGAAGTGGAATACCAAAGCTTTTTTCACATCTTTTCACTCGCAAATCATATTATCACTCACACATGATAATAGAGAAATATACTCATATATAATATGTAATATATAGTACCTACATCTATATATCTCAGTCTAATTTGCTACAAATCAGTATCTCCTAGGAGGCAAAAGGAGCCAGGCTGGGGCACGCTATGGGAACCCAGTGAATTTGTACAGAGTTCTGTCACTATGCTTTGCTCTCCTCACTGCACAAAACACACTTATTTGCAGCCTGCTTTTACAGATGAGAGTTAACCTCCTCGTCTAGATAGCATCACCTCAGAAACACTCTACAACTGATCCTGAAGGCATCTTTGCAAATTGTTTCTCATAACATAAAAAGAAAAGTAACCCAACAGCACTAGAGCAGCCAAACCCCACACACTTGTGTGCTGATATTTCAAATGATTTATGTGCTTCTCAGAGTGCTCAATAAAATGGATCAAACGACATAAAGGGAACTCATGATATTTTTTTCTGATTCAGACATCTTCTTTCCTACAGGTGAATGCAATTCAGTGTTATATTTATGAAATGTAAAAATATTTTCATTTGAAAATCGAAGAAATGATCCATTAAAATTCAGTTCCCACAAGTATAAGAGAAAAACAGTCTTAGATTTTCCCTCTGGGGTTGGTGCTTGTCCCGCTTTGTACCGAGCTCACCTGTCCCCACCAGCCTGGAGGGGAAGGGCTGTCCTTGCATTGCAAGTAGACGCAGCCTCGTGGGATCACAGCCTTCAGGCCAACCCTGAGCAGCTCTGTCTGCCCTCTGAGCTTCCTGTCCATAAGGTGCAATTGCTAGCAACTGACCCCAACTTCCCTACATTATTGCTCACAGGGTCAAAGGAAAGAGACACAAAATCATTCCTGGAGAGGTAAAACACTAGAATGAAATACATTTTTAAATAATTTGACTTATAATAATTGTTCTTCATAAACAGTCATATAAGTGGAGACTAATAGCCATAATTGTTATCAATATAAAACCTCATGTAAAGGTATAATAAAGAACAGCAGGCCAATAAGGATAACATTTTTTAATCCCAAACTTAGAATAAAGAACAGAATTTATAAAACTGATCAGCCTTTCATGCCTTTGATGGAGAGTGTTTTTAAGGCATGTGAAGATGACTTGAAGAAAAAATAAATACAATTTTAAGTTTTCTATTTTCCAAAGTTGACAGAGTACAAAATATTTCAGATTGCATACTTCTGCTTCTGTGCAGTCCAGGATAAGAAAACCAGTCCCTAGAAATGGAATTAAGGTGTTTTCTTTTATGCTTACATTCTAACAACCAGGCTGATGTTTAATTCTAAGAAATGCTAAACAACAGATGCATCAACTTCTCCCCATCTGCTCTCCCGAACAGAACACAACATTATTCTAAGATAAAATCTGAAGTCTCACTGACTCTGATTTTCGCCTCTGCACCCTTGTGTGCTGAGGTCCTTATTCCGCTACCCAGATGTGACATTTGGTAACACTGTCAACCAAGAGAAACTGCTCCCAGAGAGAGGAGTTATTTTGGTGAGAAAAATGCACTGAGTTTTTTCTTTCCTACTTCTGCCTTTAAAAGTGCACCAGTCCTACCTTTTGGGAAGGAGAGGACTTTCCCTGATGTGTCTTTTTGGGGCCTACAGCACGGGCCTCGGATTTACTGTCTGAACGTCAGAGGATTAAAGGATAGAAGAGGACACAGCAGGAGAAAGCAGACCTTGTAAGAGATGTTTGCATAAGTAAGGACATTAGGAGCAGTTCGCAGACTGTGCTGTTCACACGAGCTCCATCTGCTCAGTCTTGAGAGCTCTGTGTTTCATCCCCTGAATGCAGGAAGCTCCGCAATGTAGCTTTAACCAACAGAACATGACAACAATAGTGTGATGTCACTTCCTCCAACTTGCTCAGCTGTTTGATTTACTGACTGGAACTAGAGCTTCACTGTGGTGGCACGCGGGGGTCGGTTTTTGTGTAAGAAATGAAGGCGCTGAGGAGAATCTTGTGATGGCACCCCCACCTCAAAAACAGCACAAAGGACAGGCGCTCATCCAGCAAGACGGAGTGAGTGCGGATGTCCTCGGAAGTGGGTAGACTTTTCCTGAAGTGTGCGCCCCAGGAAGAGCACAGCCAAGCCAATATCCCAGCTTCAGCCTCCAGAAACCCTGAGCACAGGAAGCAGCTGGGCCACGCCCGGACGCCTGAGCTGAAGAGCCTGAGATGCAGTCAACAGCAGCTGTTGCCTCTGATAGCAATTATTCGGCATGACTAAATGAGCGAGGCGGCTAACAGAAAGAAGTCAGACCGCTGGCGTGGTGAAATGATCAGAAGTCAAATAGTGGAGAAAGATAGGAAGGGGATCTGTGAGGAAAGGACAGTGGGCGGTGTGGGGAGGGGGCGGCGGAGAGGCGGCATTCTTTACGTTTAAAGACCTGAGCTGTGGACGGAAGGCGAAGCCTGGCTCCCCCTCAGATGCAGTCATCGCAACTTATCCTGCGTTTCTCAGGGTCTGAAGCTTTTCTTCTGATTAAACATTTATGTTTCGAGCCTCTTAAGTGTGATCCCCAGATTGCATATTTCATTTTCACAGCTTTGTTTAGAATTCCCAGATCCACTGGCTTGCTTCCTGGTCCTCTCGTTACCTACGTGAAGTGCAAGAAGCCGTTTTTCATAATAACATAAACAGCAAGATCTGACATTCTAAACGTCTTCTTGACAAAGGAGAAGCATACAATGAAGTAGTTAAATCTTTTTTTAATTGGAAAAAGCTAAATGTACTTTCTAGTAACCAATCACTCTGTCTGACTGTATCTGCCGCATCAATTTACCATCTGCTTCCCGATTTCATCCAAGAACATGTTTTTCTTCGATCACACCTCTCGATATCTCGCTTTTGCTTCACACCATATGAACTCTATGAAAGTTAACACATTCATGCTCAGCATCATATGCACGGTCACAGCTCCTGAGCTGCGACATGCTATGCTGTCACAGCCAAGACTTAAGGCCCGCAAGGGCGCTGTCACTACAGAGGGCATGGGTGGCACACGCCCACAGAACCTCACCCACAGGGACGCACAGCATGCCATGGCCTCTGGAAGGGTGGAGACAAACGTCGCGACTCCTTGCCAGCGGGCTCACAGGCACGGTGTGGGGTCCCTCACTGTGTCTCCCCATGGCGCCTGGGTCCCAAAGCTTCCCTGGCAGCATGTGACAATCCTTGAAGCCTCTCCTCCACCAGGCCTGCCTGTGTGTCCTTGGCAAATTCGTGCATTCCAATGACCTCCACTTTATGCGATGACCTTGGGAGACACCAAAGCTCTTCAGCATGTGTGGAACGCAGGGAGTGAAGGACCCCAGAGCAAAGGCAGATGGGACGAGGGACTCTCGTGGGCCGCATTAGTAGATGGGCCTTCTGAGCCTTGACTGCACAAAGGCAAGCTTCACGGAACCCCAGTCCTGAGCATAGTCCCGGACAATTAACAGTATGACAGCCATGTTCGCATCTTACCTGATTAGTTCTTTAGTTCAGGAAAATTACATCTATTCTTCAGGTACTAGAAAAGCGAAGATCTGAACATTGTGGCGATTATCAGGTTGAGTGTGACAACAGACCTCCCCGAGTAGGACTAAATGCTCCTTAACTTGCAAAGCATCTCTGTGGAAACTGCTGCACCACAGTCTTGTGAGGGACCGAAGCGCTTCCACCGAGCCACGGGCTGGCCAAGTGGTGAGGAGAGACGGGACCACGAGAGAAGCGGCTGAAAAGGACTAAGCACTGAAGACGTATCTATTGTAAAGTGGACATTCGTACTTAATTATATCACATCGTGAAAGCCAAGGTCAGAATGAATTCCAACTTTAAGTTACTTCATCAATGAAGACATTCAATTATTTTAAGGCAAGCATAGCCTGGAGAAATAAAAGATATTTTATGTGACTATTAATTTTCATGTTACAGAAATATTGCAGTATAATATATTATTGTCCTATTTTATATTTTAAAATGGAAGACCGTAGAATAATTTCTTAAATGAGATATTCTAAGTAATTAGTTACTTCTCATTTTAGTCTTCTCTTGATGAGTAAAATGCAATTTAAAATTTTTGCCTCAGATGAGGTGCCTGTTCAGATAAACTACTACGGAAGTATCTGGAAGCACCTGCTATTGTTTGGAAGAGTCAATTTAATTAAGAATGAGAAAATTTTACTAAAATCTGCAATACTGGAATGAATAATTCTAGTGGGAAGTAAAAAGGAAACCAACTACTGATGAACCATGACTGAGTAAAACCTGGGTTATTCTAAAGCAAAATTTCTTTCATATGGAAGGCCAATCAATCAACGTTGAATAGAGACATTCTGCATCCTACTGCTTATTTTTAATTTTTAAGTAAAGTTTGTCTAAATGCGACATGTGCAATGCATTATATACCAAATTCATTTGGCATGATAAACTGCTTCATAAGAAAGACTGCTTCTATTGCTTAGCAGAGTCCAATTTTCCGATACTGTATTAGTGATAAGCTTAGAAAGTGTCTGTGCAGGAATAGATTTTTAGCAAAGTAACATTTAGAGGGGAGGTGCTTATTTACTTTCCAATATTGGCATTTGTGAGTACAGTTTGCAGCATGCGCAGATTCCTGTCGAATGTCAGTGCGCATGCGTGCCGCCGCTCAGCTCCCTTCTCGTCGCCTTCCCTTCTCTGCCCCCATAAGAGATATCTGAGTCACTTGTCACAGTGACACTTTACCTTTAAATCCCAAATACTCCTTCCGCTCCCACTGAAATCAGAAGCCAGGGTCAGGGGAACAATTTTTACTTGTTCCCTCTGTAAATGACCAGTCTTGCAACAAGAATTGCCATTTTATATTCAAATTTGTAAAAATAAGCAAAATTTGTATTTTAAAACTGAGCTGATAAAGGGCAGAGATAGCTTATGCCAAGCAGTCGTTGGCTTTTCCGTTCTGTCAGAATTAATTATCAACTTATATCTGGTTATCTGAACAATGACTTTGAAGACAATATGCAATATAACAACTATGGTTGGATTCTTATTTTGTTTTCTGAAATTCTGTATCATTTCTATTTTTTATTCTCTTTAAAATAATAGTTAAACCCCTCATCGAGTCATGGGATGCTACCACATCATTTACATGTAAAGTTCATGCTGTGCGTGGACATACAATAAAATAATATATAAAAATGCTTAAAGGCGAACATTGGACAGAACATTTAAGAACAGCTACAGAATCGCATGCCTGCTCGGCAGAGATCCTTCTTAAGCTATAAACCGACGTGCTCTAGCGCTCTCTGGCTTGCAAGTTCTCGCATAAACACAGCCTGTGCGCGCACGAATGTGGGGAGTGATCCGAACTGGGGGACGGTGGCCCTGACCGCGAGCGAGGCCCCTCGCCCTCCGCCACCTGCCCCTACACCTGAGACCCCAGGCTCTCCTGGGCTGGAAGAAAGAAATGCTGGCAACTTGCAGCACTTCGGGCCCCTCCCGGCCTGAGCCTGTCTTTGCTCATGAGTTTCAATCCTCAGCCCTTCTGCGCTCTCACGCTGCCCCCAAGTCTGTGCAGCGCGCCTAGCGTGAGCGCCTTCGCGCTGCGCTGTGAGGAGATTCCATTAACCGAGCTCAGAGGGAAGCCTGCCCACGTGCTAGGGTGTCTCCACTGTTTCTGTATTGAAGTCTTACTAAAAACAAAACAAAAAGAAAAACAAAAACAGGGCTGAAACTCAGGACCTTGTGCTTGCCAGGCAGGCGCTTACACCTCTGAGCCATCTCCCCATGTATTGAGGGCTTTCCTGTTTCCTTTCTAATGCAAAGACCTTGGGTATCACCCCACAGACCTAGATACTTTAATGGATAAGACACTTAAGGTAACAATATTCTTTTTTTTAAAAAATAGTTATATGCTGTCTCTTTATCAAGAGTAGACTAAGTTAGAAGAGATTACTAGTACTTTATTTTTCTTGAGAAATTATTTGAAACTCAACTCACAAAGATTCAATGATTCAATGGGAATGATTTCATAAAGTCTTTTCTGACCAATTCAAATATCTCACCATTCCAGACTATTATGTACAGGATTTATATAACAAATAACTTCGTTAAGGTAATTTTTAAAAAATTTAATATTTTTCTCTATTTCTAGGCAAAAACATTTAGTTGGGTTGAAAGCACCCATTTAAGAACTTCTTTTCAAATAATAGCTGAAGAAGAGAAATTTATGAATAAAATTCTCAAATTTGGAGTTTGGTAATTGCTATAGATTGTCTTTTTGGCTGGCATTTTATCTGAGAAAAACACTATTTACCAACACCAATTGCTTTGTTCTTTCCAAATTACTTTTAGCCTGGAGAGAAAACCTGAATCTACTGGATGTATTTCTACCTAAGTTATGTGCGGAAAAATATTCTCATTTTTTTCCAAAGAGACTGGGTTCCCATTGGAATTGCTTGATTAAAATTAAGTTAAATTAGAAAATATCATTACATGCCAAACTTTTCACTTCATGACTCCTAACTCTTAGCTTATCTCCTTTATTTCTTTATCTCTATATGCATTTCTGTAGACGAATGGTATATGAAAGCTATTTCACTCACAGCAGGAGCAGTGTGTGTGTGTGTGTGTGTGTGTGTGTGTGCTTCTGTATGTGTGTGTATAGATATCTTTTTTCTTCAGAATGGTAATTTTATTTGCAGTATCCATCGATAAGAAAGCATAACAAAAATAAGCTTTAAAGGATTCTGTCACATTTGAAAATTCATTCTTACTTCATTCCTGATAGCAACACACACACACACACACACACACACACACACACTGCTTTCACATTACTATTTCATAGAAGAGATAAGTGTTAGGAATCCACAGCAAACCCTCTAGCCCTCTTCCCAGGTCCTCCTTCACCAGCAGATTTTCAGGATACCCACTTGAAACTCACTGCATTTCCCAGAGGACAAGGTTGAGGGGCTTGGCGAGAGTACCCGTCCCATGAATATCCGTCCTTCTACTGCCTCCCTGCCTGGACACTTGGTACACAACTGGTGAACTGTTCATGAAGTTATTTCTACATCCATATAAAGAGCAGAATTATCTGGCAATAATCATTAAAACTGCTGAGCTGTTACACACTAAAAATGAATGTTAAATCCAGGAAGCTGAAACTTTAATCCATTTTCATATACTCTTAAAAATTTTAATAAAATCCAAACTCTGTAAGACTTAGCACATAATTACTTTAGGGATTAAAAATATCATAATCTTTCCTGACAAGTCATTTCAATGGTCAGTGAAATCTGTATGCTACCTGTGCTCTCACTTAGTGGGATGTCTCAATTTCTGCTTTATTATCTTCTATTACCATGTTTTATTCATTTGCCTATTTCTCCCCTGTTCAAAATTTCCAGCGCAGAAGGGAAAATGCTTTAATGTTCATGAGAGCTTATTCCTCTTCTATCAGGTAAGTAAAGCACTGAATCTTATTATCTCCTTGTCAGACAAATTTTTTGTCCATAATAAGTAAAGACAATGTATGCCCTAAATTTACCTAGGCTTCTGTAACTGATCAATTAGGATGCATAAAGTATAACCGCTGTGCCTATATTTTTCTGTGACCTGTTTATGAGTAATCTTAAGCTTCTTTCATTTCAGCAGTCAAATTTAATGATGCCTCCTAAATCTGAAGATATTTTGAGACGAATAATGTAGATGAAAGTAGAGCAAATTGTTTCTGATGAACTCTAGTTGTTCCACTATACTTGTCAGGCAATATATTATGTAAATACCTTTGAACAAGTACAAGCCTTTATAATAGTATTGAACACAAATCAATTAGATAGTAAAATCTCTCGGCGTGGTATTGTCTATAATTTTTCATGATGCCTATATTTCTGGACAATTATGGTTAAGTTTTGCACCTTGGTAGTAGAAGAAAGGCTCTCCCCTGCGTACAAGAAAGCTCACATGTGCCCATTCTGATACGTGTGGAAGAATTCAGAGCACCAGAGAGCGCACAGCTGCCAAAGGCCCAGAAAACCCTAACGGGGCTCCTAAATGCACACGCCGCATTCACAGTCTGACCGCAGAGCTGCAGACAATGCAGATGTATTTGTTCTTCAAGCACAGAGTAGATGTACCTGCAGCAGTAGCGGTGCTGGTGTGAGACTTACTGCAGAGGGTGGAGAGTGGTTATTGGTTTTTGCTGTGTGCTGGGAACCATGATCAATGCTGATGTCATCAGACCATTTGACCAGAGTAACATTATAGGAAGTGGGCGACCACAAGGCAGGGTCCTACCTGCTAGTGTGGGGTGGGCGCAGAGTGCAGGGAGGCCAGCGACCCTTGCAGAATGGGTGGTATCTGATGGGAGTTTTAGAGCCTTCCTGTTCAGAGTGCCATCCCGAGATTATAAGCGCTGGCCTAGAAGCAACTGCTGGAAATGCAGAGTCTTCTGCCCCTGGAAAGAACCTGCTTTACCCAGAACTCCTGGGGACTCACTTGAGCTTCAGAAGCACTTTCCTGGATGACAACAGGGAGGGAGGCAAATGGCCAAGAAGAGGAAGGTGTTTCAGGCAGAGGAAGCAGAGCATCAAGGGGCCAGCAGCAGGAAGAGGTCTGCTGATAGCTGCGGACACACACAGGCTGATAGGACAAGATGGTAGAGTCTCCTGAGAGAGGCAGCCGGAAATGAGGCAGAGGAACTGTCCAGATGGGGAGCTGTGATAGCACAGAGCAGTTGGCCAATGCTGGGTTGGAGAGGTAGACTGTCTAAAAGGTAATATTAATGTGAGCAGTTCTGCACTTTCCTAGGATCAGTTTTGCTGCTATCTGGAAAAAGAATTTGGAGAAGCGTAAGGACTAAGGCAAGGAGGGCACTGAGGAGCTCATAGCAATCGCTAAAGGGGAAGGGATAGAGCAATGTAGGGAAAGAAGTATAAATGTATGACAGAGCATCAACACTCTGTGAAGATTTGGAGACAAGGCAACAGAGGGGACTGAGAAGGTCTGAGCAATGAAGGAGGAATCAAGGATGGCCCGGGTTTCTGACTTGGACACTGGGGAACTTGTGGCGCCAGGTTTTGGAAAGAAAGATGAGGTTTGGATTGGGAAGGTAAGCACATTTTTGAGGGTGGTGAGTTTAAAATATCTGAGAAATATCCAAGAGCTAATATCTACCAGCAATTACTTACATGGATTCAGAGCTATAAATCTGGGAGTCATAAGTCCTAAGTCCAGTTAGCAAAGTGTTCGAGAAGATCACATCTCGCGGGAGAGCATGCAGTTTGAATAAGAAGGAGAGGAGATGGGAGCAACCACATGCTTCAGTGGGCAGGGAGGACAGTCCTAGGAACATCCCAGAGAGAACTGCACACACAGGCGAAAAGCAATACAGTACGAAAGAAAAGGGGACATTTTTAACAATGCTAAGTGTAAAGCCTTTATAGTTGATATGGCCTTGTGGAAAGCAGTTTAAAAAGGAATGAAGGAAGTAAAGAATGAATAGGCAAGAATGAGTAGAAAATCTGAATCGAATAAGCAATTCAGTGTCACTGGGAATAGAGTGTGACTGCTCTACTGAAGGCCTGCATTAATATATGTTGTTTGTTTATTTTATTTATTTATTTATTTATTTATTTGTTAGAGTTGTGCTATACAGTTGAGGCTGGACTTGAACTCAGACTGGCTTTACATTTGGAGGTGCAGGGAGTCCCAAGTGCCAGGAATCCAGGTGTGCACCACCACCCAGGGTACAGTATATTTGAATGATGTCTTACCTCAATACAATTTAATAAAAATCCCGTTGGAAGAACTGCTAAATGGATACCTGGATATAGTTGGCCCATTCAGATTATTTGTTTTGTTTTGTTTTAAACCTTTGCTCCAGAAGAGGACAAATGAAGGCCACTTTCTTTACCAGATTCTCATGAGTGAGAGTGACTTCTTGTTGAGTCTTTTACACACTGCAAACATCACAACTGGAAATGAGGGCAGTGCTGAGCGGTATGGCCTCGTGGCTGTTTCACTCTGGGTCCAGCAGTAGGCGATCCAGTGAGATCTTCCAACTTTTTTTTTTACTTACTTTATTAGGAAAGTGCAGTCTGTAGCATGATGAGATGGCATTTCCATTGCCTGCCTCATAAACCTTCATTTTAAATTACAAATAGTTTTACCACATCGAAGACACCATCTATCTGTGTTGTGATTAGCTATCAAAATAACCTAAGCATGCTAACACTGTTGTCAGGCAATTAAACGAAATTCCAGGTAGATTAATGTTTAATTTAATGTGGTGAACACTTAAATTAAGATCTTATAAGATTAATGATATTGAGAAATGTCAAGAGTAAAGAATACTGTCATGAGTGAGTTGCTGCACAAACATCAAATTCAAATACATAATGGAAAGTGAGATTGCTGGAGACTGCAGGGTTTCCAGGAATACCCGGGAACCAGGACCAGAGTCACACACTTCTTGTGACAAAAAACTCCTGTGAGGCACATGGCTCCCGGGTGAGTCTGCTGGCACTTGGAGCACAGATCGCAGGTGCAAAAGCTCACACGTGTGCCAGGACGGCCCTGCCTCTTAGGAGAGGGGAAATTAGTTTTAGCAGTGAAAAATTGTTTATTAGCAGTATCCACAAATACAATCACTTACATAATCTTCTTTATTCCTATGACATTGTTAAATTTACTTATATATTCTGTTAGATTTTAAAAAATTTCCCCCCTCACCCTTTTGCACAGTGTTGCAGCCAGGAGCCAGAACCCTGTGCTTTGGACATGCTGGGCAGGCACCCTGCCGTTGAGCTACACCCTCAACCTTTCTAGGAGTTTTTACATTCATAATGATGTCATCTATAAACAAGGGCAGTTTTACCTCTTCCATTCAAGTCTTCAAGACATTGATTTCTTTTTCTTATCTTGTGCTGACTAAGAGAGTCATTACTTATTAGTATAAAAGTTTGTTCGGCCACTTTTTTATTCAATAACTGAATTCATCAGGCTACAACCATCTTGAATGAAATATAGAGGCTAATATGCCTTGATACAAATAAACAAAGCACTGAGAATTTAGTTCTCAGTAATAAATATTGATGGGATAAATATATGTGCATGCATAAGTCTAGAATGTAGGGCATAAGAGGTTTCTCCCCGAGTCTGTCATGTATGTATTAGCAGTGACATCTTGACCTTATTTCATACAGATATATAAAGTGCTTAGTGCCTTGAGTGTCCATGAGAGTTCCAAGGCAGGGCAGTATTCTATACTTGCTTGTCAATTTGCAAGTATTAATTTTTATGAGCTTCTCTTGAATTAATGGATTAATTTGATTTTTTTCCTTTTGAGTATTTTCTGTCATCTCAATTACTTATAAGCTTTGAATTAGAACTAGAGTTAGTGGGTCAATTGCTCTGTATTGTGCAGGCCTCTACTGTCCTTGAGAGGAGCAATTTAAGTCCTTATTCTCAGCACCGTGGACTCTTCAGTGTATGCAGGTTAATCATTCCATCCAACCTCCTCATTCCCTCCTCTTTCTTCTTACTAGAATGGAACTTCCTGAATAGTTTTTGTATCAAGATAAACTTTTCTGATAATTGCTTCTGGTGCAGTTCCCAGCCTTCGGTCTGGGGACTCTTAAGCACGAACCTGCCTGCTCACGTCTCCGGGGTGTTCATACCATGGAGCTTGTGCTTCCTGTTCGTTCTGCCCAGGGCCACTCATTTTCTCCAGCTTTATTCTTTTTGTTGTTCTTTCCTTCAAAATCATTGTTTTTCTCAAATTATTTCTCAATATAGGTCCAATTTCCTCCCAAATTTTAATGCTTAGTTGTAGCTAGTTTTTACAGTTGTAATATATAGTCTCTATTATATGCCTACTGAGTGATACGGCTTATACAATGTTAATGAGACTGTAAATTGTATTGGGCTTCCCATCTTACACAGCACAGGCACCATTTCAATTAATTATTCCTTTTTGTATATATAATAGCCCTCTTTGCATAGAGGATGCCTGTTCCTTTGAGAATTGCATAAATCTGGAGTCAGTATTCTTTCAAGTGAAAAGATGCCTATTAGGCAAGGCGACTCACACTTGTTCGATTCTCCCTTACAGAAAAGAAGTTCAGATGGGCATCAAGGCTGCACAGCTGCAGCCAGGAAATAGGTCTGGCCATCATTTGCTGCAACATATACCTAAATCCCCCTGGCCGTGATAAAAGTGACCACAGAGGGGCATTGTGGATGCAGCTGCATCCCATCTCTGTGTGGTGGGCATCATTTAGAAGTTCACAGAGCCAACTGCAGCATTCTGGAGCATCGACCACCCCGACACTTGCTCTCACTGCCCATTAAAGACATTTCAGATATCTGTCTCTTCACGCATTCTTTTCAACCCACTGCCCCCCTGCGGGCCCACAGAATCCTAAACCTGCTTTTCCTCCAATTTGCACTATCGGCATAATTAGGCAAAAAAATATAATCATACTTTCTCTTTGCCCTCAAATACTACAATACTACAATTACTACATAATTGTGTAGTTCCACCTTAAATATCATAGACTTGACTCACTCTATCTCTCTCCTTCGTTGCCTTCACCCTGATCCAAAATTCATTCTTTTATGTATCTCCTGAATGTTGTACTATTCATAGGCAACCCGAGCTCATTCCATCAGTCCTCCTCACACCCTCCCCACAGCTTCCCGAAGGAGCCTCTCCAAAGCACAGGCAATCCCCAGTCACCTCCTCCTCGCTCACGGCGGCTACTTCCTTCGCAGCAGCTTGGCCTGGTCTCTGCGGGCCTCCCCAAGGCTCTGCAGTGTCAGGACCTGCCCTCACTGCTGGGGCCCCAGCCGGGTTTCTTTCTTTTCCTTTAATCCACTGAGGTTATTCCTTGGTGGATATTTGAGGGCTTTCTTTTTCTCTCCAGCTCTTACCTTGTTCAGATTGATTCTGCACTTCCTTCAGTATCTCTTCTAACCAGGAGTCCTCAGACAGACACCCCTGGTGGCTGCACTCTTCGCTTGTAGCCCCACTTACGCAGACGCACGCAAGCCTCCTCAAAGCGCTGGGCTTCGGCTTTGCTTTTTAGCACTTTCACTCCCTGATATTCACATTAGTTGACATGCTCGTGGGCCGTGCTGGTCTTCACTGGAGTGTAAGTGTGACGCCTGAGCATCGTGCTGCCTACTTTGAATTGCGGTGCCTGGCAGGAGTCTTGGGAAGGAGAACGCGCTCTGCAATGTTTGCTGAATAAGCTGTTATTATTCATATCCATCTTCTCAGAAAGGACGGGAGGAAGTCTGGCTGACAGGAGGGCTTTCCCGGAAGACACAGCTGACGGAGCTCTGCACATGCGGGCTCCAGCTGGCGGGAGTGGCAGGCTCGGCTTACCTCGCTAGCAATCTGCTCTGAAGCAAGATACTTAACTTTCAGCAGCAAGTTTTGTTTTCTTTGATTTGTAAATAAAGATAATAATACTCATTTTTCAAATTTTTTTTAAAAAATAGCAAATAAACTCATCTAGTAATGCTATCATTATGTAACTAATTCCTTTGGGACTATTACAAAATTACAGGATAGTCCAGGGGCAAATAACCAAGCTCATTTCACTTCAAAGACAAATATCAACTACCTGCCCTGCTAATTACACTTGTATATTTGTATGAAATGTCACACTTTATATATAGCTATGATGTGTAGATAATTAAAAATACAGTCCAACCTGTCTAATGCTTTTATTGGTGTCAGGATGTGCAGGGGACAAGATTTAATACAGGACACTTAATTCATAGGACCTCTTCATAATGTTCACCTGAAGTATCAAATGCAGAAGAGCGCCAGACATCTGTCCACACACTAGGACAGATCTGTCCTCCACAACTGAGGGCTGGATCCCATGGCAGTGTCCTGCACGAGTCCAGCTGGAGGCCGAGAGCCACAGCAATGTCGCATGCAAGTCTGTAGGAAAGATCTGCACGGGAAAGGCCCGAAAGTCAGGGCTGCAAGCTGGAGTACGATAAAGGATCGGTGCCGGCAGGCTGAGCGGTCCGCTCTAGAGCCGGGCGTGGTACTCTGGGTAAGGACCGGAGCTGCCCTGAGAACCTCAGCCATCCTCAGTGACCCCGAGGACGCGAGCTCCCCCAACAGTGAGGACAGCTGAAGGGGTAACAGGAAAACCTGCAGGGCACGCTTCCGCTGGGCGCCGACACTGCGCCGTCTAGCCCTCCAGTTCTCCTCCGCTGCTGCCCGCAGCCTTCCCGATGTGGGTCTGCCACACCCAGCACCCCGCCAGCGCAGTGCAGCTCGGGTTCCTGTCGGCCCTTAGTTATTCCACCATAGGTACTAAACAAAGCTGGGTCAAACTTCATAGTTTAGAAGATCACACAGTAGCCTTGGAGAGTATAGAGTAGACTGCTTCGTCACTGAATTGAAAATATGTCAGCCGTAATTATAAAAAAGTTCCCAATTTGCTATTTGACAGGGTTTAAGGCATCTTTATTAATTATGATTCCATCCTGAACAACAGAAACAGCTGATGAAGGAATCAGAGAGCTTCCAGATCCAATCCGATCTGTTTTTCTGACTACAGAAGCCAAACTTATTACCTTACAAATAGCTTTCACTTAACATGACTCTAACAGAATATATAAAATTTATTAGGTACATTACCGTAGATGGGGATTTTACTGTTCTCCAATAAAATGTGCACTTCCAATCTTCCCAGAGTTTTCTCCTAATTAAAGGAACATATGGCTGGCAGATTTAAAGAATTAAAAATGTTTAAATTGTTTTACAAGTCTAATTTTTAAATAAGAAAACTTTTTCAAGTTTTCAGGGAAGGATTTTCAACCTGTTACATTTATTGCTAAGAATAGAATCTAAAAGAATTCATCTCCCACTTCAGAATGATCTCCTAAACAGGTGTGCTATAAACCAAGATAAGTAAAAAATTAATTTTTAAATATTCAGAATCAAAAATGTTAAGTGTTTTGTTCATTACAACAGTGGTACTTTATTAGTACACCTTCATTACAGTACTACATTTCATTTTAGAGCAAGGGTGATTTAGAAGTAGAAGAGTTCAGACTTTAGTATTTCTAAGAATCTTTTATTATGAGACTTGAAACTATTTGAAACTTACTAAAATACTTTGAGAATATTCTGAAGCCAGAGATTTTTACCTTATGGGTGGGGACAGTTACTAAATTAAGCAATGATGAGGAGTAGGTGAGATGCACATCATACATTAATTCATTTATTCTCTTTTCAATTATAGCATATTTATTGAGTGCTCATCATGTATGAAGAATGACTTTACAGGCTGGAGTGCAGCAAGACAATGAAGAAAGGAGAAAGTAACACGTGTAAGTAGATGCTTCCTCTCAAGTTTAAAGATGATCAAGCCAAGTTGAGTGATATAGAATGAACCAGTGGATTTCTCAGGACCCATGTATTTCTGGTATCAAATCTGTTTTCTAGGAGTCAATTTCTAAGCTGAATTAATAAAATGCTATCAAAGTAGGTCACTTATCCTCATTTTGTTAAAAAGTTGGCTGATCCTCTTACATCACATCATTTGGATCAAAGTGCAGGTAAATCAAAACATGTTTTATTTCTAACTGGGTTTTAATGGGATGTGGTATGCCTTAGGATTCTCCACAGCTACTTATATGATATTTGACTTTTGAAGCTTCAAATCTGGGAAGCTAATCACTGGGTCAACTATATAAACCTACTATGTACAAGGTTATTAATATTCAGTTCAAAGTAAATCTTTGCAGTGCTTTATACAGTTTTATAATGTGTTACATTTTGGAACTGACAATGTATAAAGAGTGAAAGATGTCCAACTCTAACCAGTTAGTTTGACAAGTGAACTGAAAGTAACAGAACAATCATATCTCTATTTTTAATGATATACAGATTTCTTCCTTCCTTCCTTCCTTCCTTCCTTCCTTCCTTCCTTCCTTCCTTCTTTCTGCACAGCTTGAACTCTTAGTGATCCCCCAGTTTTCAGCCTCCCCAGCACTGGGATTACAGGCATGTGCCACCACACCCGGACTTGGTTGCTGGCTCAGCATGCCCCAAGGGCGGGGATGGCATGGCATGTGGTACCAGGGATTGAACCCCAGTCCCTGTGCTTGCCTAAGCAAGTGCTCAATTTGTTGAGCCATCTCACCAGCCCTGTATACAAATTTTAGTCACTCAACTCCTTGTGAGAGCATGAGATGGTCACCTCGTGGTCTAGCATTGTTAGGCCATCTTCCATAAGACTTGCAGCCTGAGAATTGATGAGTTTAAGGAGGTAGGGTGTGTTGCAAAATCCTTGATTCCATTGCTATAAGGAAAAAAGTAGACACAACATAATCCAACAATGAAACTACTTTCTCTGTGAGTCTTTAAGGTCAGTGTCTGTTGATCTTGGCTTCTTGGGTCCTGAATTTTTTGTAGACTGGCTTCTCCTTGTGATTGTAAAATGAGCTGTTCTTCTTTTATAGCTGAATAAACCTGTAACTACGTCAGGACACTTGGATGAGTTATAAAGTGATTTTAGTGTGTGGTGCTCTTGGGGCAGCCCAGGGCATACCAGCAACTACTCCGTGAGCAGGGCTGTCTGGAAATTGGGAAGCACTGCTAGCAAGTGAAGCAATAAGAGCTCCAAAGGCCGACATCTACCATGGAGAAAAGAGCAGCTATGCTAAAAAAAAACACCGTGGCAGCTCGGAGCTGGATAAATGGCGCAAGTCACCCAGTTCAGAGGCGGGATGCGCAAGAGAATCGCTGCCCTCGCAGGCTGCAGACACTGGAAGGCTGCTGCAGCTCTCTGGCCAGTATGTTAGGCTCGGCCTCATAATTTCACTGTAGAAATACTGATGCATTTCCTCACTTTTCAAGTATCATGATAAGATCTTGGTGTCAAATGCACATATTTCATTTCTAACTTATAGAAACTAAAAAAAAGGGCCGGGGAGATGGCTCAGTAGAATAAGCACTTTCCTGGCAAGTGCAAAGCCTGAGTTCAATCCCTGGTTCCACCAAAAAAAAAAAAAAAAAAAGTAAAGGAAAAAGAAGAGTTTTTCATAAAAGGGCATTATTTCCCCTACAAAACTTTCAAAATCATCTTAGCAACATGCATGGCTGGAGGAAGCAGAAAAGAATGTGCACTACTGGCTTACAGTGAGAACGGTGCAGGAGTGTGGGGCTAGAATTGATGCAGGCCCAGAAAAATAGTTTTCAGCAGCATTAAAACTCATGGCATGTCTATCAATAAATGAACCAGGTGGGAAGCCTATAAGAAGTTCAGAGATTCATATTCATAGCAGAACTCTCATGATGGGTAGACTGTGTAAATGGTGGCGACAGTCCTCCGAGCTTCCATCTGGAATCACAGCTTTGCTGGAGAACTGCATTTCTCCTAGACCTTCGCCATCTTGTCCACCCACGTATTACCATGCTGCTGCAGTACGCGGAGCACCCTGGCCCTAACCGAGGTGTGCCAAGCTCTCTAGGAGAGACAGAGCATTGCAGCAACATTCAGAGTGAGTCTGGAGGGGCTCCATACAGACCCAAGCACGGAGAACTTTAGGGTGTCATACTCTAAGAGGACAGTGGGGCTGGAGGGAAACACTCCATAAACCAACCCCAGCCCTCCGCCTACTCTCAGGTGACTTCAAACTCAAACTTGGTTCATACTGGCTCAACCACAAAACAGCTTCTGCACTGGACTCTCCCCACTCCCTGAGAAGGCCTCTGTCTTCAACTGGAGTAATTGAGAAACCTGAAGTGAAACACTCAAGACCTAGTGAAGGGCCAGACAGAGGTGGGGTGTAGCTCAGTGGGTTAAGTGCCTGCCTACCAGCCAAGCACATGATCCTGAGTTTGATACAAAAAGAACAACACTAGTGAGGCCTCAGGAGGCTTGCATTTCTCTAGAGTGACTGTGAAGTGGTTACTTTAGAATTGCAAAACCTCTAATCTCTAGAAAGTAAAGAGAAAGCAAGCTGGAAGCTGGCTATCACACAACCAAAAGACATTCATGCTGCCCCTGACTGTAAAACAGGGAAATGACCCGGATACCTGTGTTGTTCTTGGGCCTTCAAGTGGCTTGCGTGTGAAGGACTGATAGGCAAGACCTGTTTGCACTTACTTTCTAGCAAGGTAAGGTAGAAGAAGCCCAACGCTGGCTAATAATATCCCAGTTCTAGCTGAGTCTTTGGTTAGCTTCTGCTTCACTGAAACTTGTATTCAAATTGAGATCTAGCTTCCCAGTGAGCCAGTCCTGAGAGATCCTGAATCTCCTAGAACTGAACTGCTTCCCCCAGAGGAAGTGTCTAAAAACATGCTCTGTGCCCACACAGCCTCCAGGCCCAATCAGAGGGGAACGTCCACTCCATGGCCAGATCCCCTAGACCCATAATGAGTCTCAGTGCCCTGAAATGGATGCTGACTCTTGTGTGGACCAAACTAATAGAAGCAGCTCCCTGAAGAAGGCACAAATACTTTCTTTTGAAAATTTCAATTCCCTATAGATTGGAAAAGAAGAAGTGAAACTATCATTATTTGCAGATGACATGACACTACGTAAAGGACCCCCCCAAAACTCTACCAGGAGTCTTATAGATTTAATAATCAAATGAAGTAACATAGTAGGATACAAAGGCAACACTCAAAAATCAGTAGCATTTGTGAACACAAACAATGAATGCACTGAGAGAGAAATTAGGGAACATCACTTTTCACAGTAACACCCCCCACCCAAAAGAAATACTTAGGAATCAATCTCACAAAGAAAGCAAAAGATTTATGTAGTGAAAATTATAATACTCTGAAAAAAGATATTGAAGACGATTTAAGAAATTGGAGAGGCATTCCATGCTCCTTGACAGGGAGAACCAACACTGTGAAAATGGCTATTGTCCCAAAATTGTTATACAGATTCAATCCAATCTCAATTAAAATACCATTAATATACTTCACAGAGCGAGAGAAAACTTTCCTCAAATTCATATGGAACCAGAAGAGACCCAGAATATCAAAAGCAATCCTGGGAAACAAGGGAAAGATAGGAGATATCACAATCCCTGACCTGAAATTATATTATAAAGCTACTGTGATAAAATCAGCATGGCACTGGCATAAAGACAGACCTGAGGATCAATAGAAAAGATTAGAAGATGTAGACAGAACTGCAATCAAACTCAGTAACCTTATCTTTGGTAAAGGAGCCAGACATGCTCACTGGAAGAAAGCCTCTGTAACAAATGATGCAGCAAAAACCTACTTTCCACATAGCGAAGGCTAAAACTAGACCCATGCCTATCACCATACACAAATCTACAGTCAAAATGGATGAAAGATTTAGACATTAAAACATAAACACTAAATCTTCTAGAGGAAAAATGTAGGTAGAAATCTTGAAGACATAGAGGTAGGTAGAGAGTTCATGAACGAAAACCAAACTTCATTGGAAATACTTAAAAGAATCAACAACTGGGATCTCATCTTTTTGAAAGTTTCTGCACTTCAAAGCAAATCTCCAACAGACGAAAAAATCCCACAAACTTGGAAAATATTATAGCTGATTGTCCCTCTTACAAACATCTTCTATCTAAAACATATAAAGAACTTAAAAAAAATCAGGTACCCCAAATTCAAACACCCAATCCAAAAATGGGTTTATGAGATGAATATACATTTCTCACAGGAAGACATATAAATGGCAAGTAAATATATGAAAAAAATTCAACATCATTAATCATTCAAGAAATGCAGTTTAAAACAACACTGAGATTCCATCTCACCCCAGAAGGAATGCCTAACATCAAGAAGTCAGCCAATAACAAATGCTGAAGGGGCTGTGGAGAAAAAGAAACCCTTCTCCACTGTTGGTGGGAGTGATCTTAAGACCTAAGAGACATGGCCAAGCACAATTTCATCTAGATACAATATATCATAACATTTTGTTCACTGAAATAGTGCACCCATTAATCAATATTTTGTCATATTTATTTTTACTCATTTAATAATTTCAAAGTTGCACAAAAATTCAGGTATGGGTTGTTGGTGCCAAGCTCCTCTGTCACAACTTATAACAGCATGCTTAAAGAAAACATGACATATATTCGGCTACTCTTACAGGGTTCACATTTGAAGCTGATGAAATATGTTCCTTTAAAGAAAGTTAGAAATGGCTGGGTGTTGAGATTTTCATTAACCTATCTTTTTAGACTTTTCTTTTGTATTGTATACCATGGTCTGAATTAATAACTGGCTCAGGGGAAAATGACAAATTTCCCCATTATCCATCATGACAAAAAAAAATGAAGGTATTTCAATATTTAAATCACTAGAAGATTACAGTGTTGAAAGGACACAACAGCACCTCTCAATTTAAACTTATAGCTTTCTGCAAAGCTGAAAGGCAGATTAACTTTGAATGATTAATTTTAATGTTTTCATTTATATGTACTGCATTAAAATTTTACTTGCTTTGAACCCTTAATGATGGACTCGAACCCAATCTCTGAGATTTGGAGATTATTTAAGCACAGATTAGGCACAGTGATTACATACCAGGCAGACCTGCTCAGAGGCGATGTGGCGTGTATAACTTTAATCTTAATTGGCCTGATCCATTCTTGCTATGATGAATTAGACCTTTCTTAGTAAGCCAATCTCAAAGGTACTGCTCATTTTCTAGAAGACCATCCATTGTTAATTAATGTTTAATAGTCTTTACAGCACTGTGGCACTTTTATGTTACTCTCAATGTCTTGTTTTAAAATCAGACCCAATCAAACATGGCCAGGAAACATGTTTGAATAAATTTCCTTAACACCGCTGACCACTTCCTTAATGCTAGTAACACATCAAGTTTTCAGTAACTCATTCGTTAATCTAATGACTGATGCTCACCACTTATTACACAGAGGACCTTGGGTCACACATCCCTCAGGGCGTGAATACACTTACATTCTGAACTCAATTCCTCATTTATCTTCGTGTAATGATAACAGGGTAAAACCTGGAATCAAATGAAAGGGTGCTGAACAAGGGCTCAGAACCCTTGGGCTTGCACCACAACTCTGCCACTTTCTAGCTATATATCAGGGAAACTCATTTCACAAGAGCTTAAGTATGTAGTGGAATTTCCTTCACATGATGTAGCTTTAAGATAAGGTACTTTCAGGGTTGGCTGATTCAGGAGCCCCATAGTATTCTCAAAGATACAGCTTCTTCCCTTATATCTTTTTATTCCACCATCTTTAAAATACTGAGCTCTTCTATCAACCATTTTGTTGCTATAGTCCAAGATGACAGTCACATTTAGCCATTATGGAAAAACATGACAACACTCAATATTCAGTAGTACACAGAACCACGTTTCATTGAGAAAAGTTATCTCATGGAATTACCAAGGAAAAATTTTGACAGAAGGCTTCAAATGAATTTCTCATTGGGGGTGGTGTGTTAGGTACAATCTAGCCACCGTGTCAAAATAGCATACTCCTGCAAGTAAGGAGAAGTGGTTTGCTTAGCTAGTGGTTCAGTAGGTTCCATCCATAGTTGGCTGGATGCAAGGGAGAAGCAACATGGCGAGGTGTAGTGAAGTAGAACTTCTCACTCATGGCAGCCAGGAAACAGAGCTAGAAGATGCAGGAGCTGGCCATGAGAAAAGGCCAGTGAGGCCACAAGACTTAGATCTGCCTCTTCCGAGCAGGCCCTACCACGGGACCTATGAGGCACTGGAGGATGGTGTAGTTCTGAGCCATAACAGGCGAGTTTCCATGATAGACTCTGATGGCCTTGGTCATGTGTTGGGAGCCATGAGGGCACCGCACCCTAAAGATGGCGCCCATATCCTGCTTCCTGGT
>NDGN011196982.1:0-12666 GCA_002564285.1 Tympanoctomys barrerae | reverse complement strand
CTCCCCTCCCTCTCGAGCCCCTCCCCTTCTCTCTGCTTCCTGCTCCCCCACCAGGAGCAGCTCCCTCCCTGTTAGGTCTTCCACCAAGGTTCCCAAGTGCTAGGAGCTGTGAACCAAACGGAACCTTTTCTCCTTTCTATGGTGAGTGTCAGGTCTTGCGCCTCAGTGATGAGACAGTGATCAAGACGTGGGCATTTCTGCTGGAATATTTGTATTTTTTCCCATAGCTTTTTCTTTGCATTAATATCACACATTGTTACTGCCTAGACCCTGGGAGCCTCAGATCAATTTCTAATCTCAAACAACCTACTCCTATATGTTTTAGACTGTGTGAGCTACAAAGAGTCCTCTCAGTCCTCGAGAGGACTACACTACCAGTTATACTGCTGGAGTGCAATACTAAAGTTTCCAGAGTCTCCCGCTCCTCCCGACAGCCAGGCAGCTCTCGGCTCCCACAAGCCAGCCAGCTCCCCAAGGCTTCCCCTGCGACCACAGGAGGCCTTCGGAGAGCCCAGATGGAAACCACAGCGGCCCTCATCCCAGACTACAAAACAGGCTAAGGCCAGGTCTGAGAAGGGCAGGGGGTGGCGGTGGAGGCCGCTGCTGGGCAGGCCGGGCTCTGCCCAGGCACGCTGGGGGGGAACTCCAGGCAGGAGGGGAGGAAGGGCTGTCTGCTCCTGGACTCCCTGCATGCAGGACTCCGTGGGCACCATCTACAGCCTGTCCTTGTCCTCTCCCTCCCACCAGCCTCAGCGTCCCAGCATTCCTGAGGCTCTCTGAGGTCCCCTGCCCTGTCCTTGGCAGGAGGAGCAGAGGGGGCTGGGCAGAGTGGCGGGGACCCGGGTTCACCCGAGCGGCACATGGCCTGCTGCCCTCTGGGCTGCACGGGAGGCTCTGTGAGCAGTGAGGGGCTGAGGCAGAGAGACAGTCCCAGCAGCGGCCCCTGGGATGGAGGAAAGGAGGAGCTTCGGGGGGGGGGGCGGGCAGGCGGCGCGGCTCCTTCCCTGGGGGAGAGTAAGTGTTTCTTTACACCCTCATTTATTTAACACTCATCTCCTCCAAAACCCTACAAGAACCCCATTAGTAATAGCTAATATTTATTTAGTTCTCTGAGACAGGCTCTGGGCTAAGAGGTTGACATGGATTAGTTCATTTCATTTTCACAAATCTGGAGGAAGCCCTGGTTTTCCTCTGCCATCAGGAAGAGAGCGACGGGGCTGGCAAAGAGGGAGACTGGACACCACGGTGGCCCAGCAGGACGCGCCCCGTGCCCAGGCCCCCGCCGACACCCGAGGGTCTCCCCGTGTGGCCTCGCATGCAGCACCTGGACCCCAGGCACTCAGCGACCCGGCTGTCACACGGAGGGCCTGGAAGGCCTGCTGCGGAGCAGGCCCAGCAGTAGCAGAGGCCCTGCGAGTCCTGCGTTCACACGTCGCTGGAGCACAGACGGGAGGCTCAGCAGGCCTGCGGCCTGGGGACGCAGGGACCAGCGCAGTAGGGAGGGTGCAAGTCGTGTCACATGTGAGGGAGCTTAATCCTCAGCCAGAAGGCGTGCCACATGTACACCTTCACTTACGGAAGGAAAAAGAGCTTAACAACCCACGCAAGCTAGCTCGGGGCCTCCGTGAGGCGCCAGGATGGAAAATAGAAATCTGTGGTGGACGGGAAGGCGCCTGGCTGGGCACAGACGACCGGGGCAGAGTTTGGCTTTGCTGCGCATGCTGACGACAAGCTGGGACCCCCGGCCCATCCTCGCGGGTGCCGTGTCCTGGGAGTGCAGCCCGCTCAGGAGACAGCGCCACCTGAGGTGCACGTGGACAGCCCCAGGGCTAGTGGGGCAGACACCTCCCGCCCACCCCGGTGACCATGCACAGCACCACCCACGGGAGACCCTTCCTCTCCCCCCACAGCTCACTCCAAGAAATGGCTCACTCCTGTTCAGAGGGCAAGAGGTGGGCTGGGGCGGCCCGGCATCTGAGAGGTCAGCGGCCCCCCCTGGGCCCCAGCGCAAAGTTGCTCAGCTGGTGGCGCCTGCGCACTGGACGTGGGGGGGGGGGAGCAGCCCTTCCCAGGATTTACGCAGCCCCTTCCACGGAGCCCGGCGCCGTGCAAATCCCATCATCCCAGCCTTTTATGTACTCATTACGGTGTTTTGGGAAACATTTCAAAATTAGATAAGCACTGGCTTAGCTTATAAAATTAAAAACAAATGGTAACAGCTTTAATGATGTTGTATTAAATGCCAGGCCTAATAATACCTCACATTCCTTTAATGCTTTATGGCTTTAAGCACACGTTTAAATAACTTTCTGTCTCGTACGATTTTAAGAACTTGTAGCGCCAGAGCAGGCCTTGCTGCTTTGCTGCTGTCGGGGTGGCTGATGACCCGGTGGGGACAGAGTCCAGTCCTCCTGACTCTCGGGGCGTCCCGCTGACCTCCTCTACTTCCTGCTTCCTCTGCCATCCCGGGAGTGGGGGTGTGCTCTCACCTGGGAGGTCGGGGGGACCAGCGCGTCAGTGTCCCTGCTGACTCACCGACTCCAGTGGAGATAACTCGGGTCCCCAGGCCAGGGGCGCAGCGGGGCTGGCGAAGCGCAGGCTTGGAGCTGCGGCTGCCTCTCCATCCCAGCCTCCTCTCTCAGAGCCCACATCACCTGAGTGGAGTGTTAGTGACCGCCACACCTGCCACGTCTGGGGACAACAGGGCCAAGGCCACTTGCGCTGCCCAGCTCCCAGAGGCTGCAGCTGGAGGTTGCTGCACCGACAGGCAGGGCTTGCCCAGGTGGCTCAGCACCCACCACCCTGCTCTGGTCCTGTGGAGCCACCTGTGGTGTGGGGATGCTGACCCCTGGGGGCTCTGAAGCCGCCAGCACAGTCAGGGCCAGCTCAGTGACCTGCATGGGCTGGAACAGAGCCTTCAGGACGGAGGCAACACAGGCCTGGGCAACCACAGAGGCCGCCCCGGTGGCGGGTAGCAGTCTCTGGAGAGAAGTCAGGATGCCGAGGAGGCCGGGAGCAGAGCAGGATGAGCCCTGGACGGTGGTGAAGCCGCTTGGCACTGCTGCACAGTTGGTGCCCAGAGAATCCGGGCGCAGGAGCGTGCAGGAGCCCACAGAGGAGGCGCCTGGCTGCCCTGTGTGGCTGCTCCCCGGCCTTGAGGGCGTCTGTTAGCCTGGACTCCCCCAGCAGCAGGGGGCCACAGGGAGCCTGCCAGGGCAGGTGCTGGGTCCACTCTGCTGGGGAACCTCCCATCCGGGTAACTCGCATCTCCCTGCTTCTGTCACTCAAGGGTGGTCGACCTCCACCTGACCCCCACTTCCCTTCTCAGACCTGGACTGAGCCCGGCCTGTGCATCTGGGACACAGGCTGCTGTGGTTTTTATCAGGATGTGCCTTGAAGCCTGTGTTCACTGTACGAACTTTTGGGAGCCGATAGGTGACTGGCTGTTAGGAGTGGGGTTGCCGGGCCCGAGAGGCGGGGACGAGGCGTGGCCGGGACGCGACAGCGCCCTCCTTGGCTCCTCCCCTTCCAATCTGGCTCCGCCCCTTCTTCCCTTGCTCCCCTGGCTCCGCCCCTTCCGCCCTCGCCCCTGGCTCCACCCTTTGCTCGCTGCTTCCTGCTGCCCTGCCAGGAGCAGACCCCTCTTTCCCCAGGCCTTTCCGCCAGGGCTTGGGCTCCCAGGGTGGCGCTGTGAGCCAGACTAAACCTTTCCTCCTTCCAGTGGTGTCAGGTATCGAATCTCAGTGATGAGCAGTGAGCACGACACGGGTATTTCTGCTGGAATATTTGTATTTTTTCCCATAGCTTTTTCTTTGCATTAAATGTCACACGTTCTTACTATCCAGACCCTGGGAGCCTCAGATCAATTTCCAGTCTCACATTATCTACTCCTATACATTTTTGACTGTGAGATACAAAAGTCCCCTCGATCCTCAAGAGGAATATGCTACTAGTTATACTGCTGGAGCTAAATATTATAATTTCGAAAGTACCTTCAGTCATTTTGGTATAATAACATACTACAATATAATAGATTTTTTAGTATGGAAGTAAAATAGGCTAATATAATTTGTTTGTGTTGGGGATAAATGATTCAGAAGAGGGCTTCAAAGTATCTGTGTAATTATCCAAGTAGGGAAGCAATGTTTTAATCCATACCAGAACATAGATTTATTTTAGTTTGTTACAAGTGCTTAGCAAATGCTGAGTGTTTTATAATCCTCGCCACCTCCCAGATCAATGTAGTCTTTATAGCATAAGGGTAAGAATATTTGAAAATAAATTTCAAGTAAGAGTAAATTTGCCAATGTATTTTTAGGGTGTAAGTCAATCAGATTGATCATTAAATACTAAAATAATGTCAAGAAGTCTCCAACTTTCCATTTTTGATGATGAAAAATATTATATGTATCTTAACATTTCTTACTTATTCCTAATTTTGTTGTATTTGAATGATTTTTTCCATAGAATTCATTTAGTCTTTTATTAATTTTTCCTGTTTTTTCTATAATTATCAAAATTTTATATGTAACAACTTTTACTTTAGGAAAGCTTTCACTAAAAAAACATAATGATGTTAAAAGAGCTTCCTAATCTGCCTGCCCATCTCCCTGGTGTGACATCAGTCAGGCGAGGACGCTTGTGAGCCAGGCCTGACACACTGCTCCTGCCTGGAGCCTGCGCTCTCTTCACATCTGAGTTTTACCCAGTATCTTTTTGCACCCCACAGCCGCAGCCAGGATTCCACATGACATCAGCATCCAGGACTCCCATGGCTCCTCGGGCAGGGCAGTTTTCTCAGACTTGCCCCCTTGGTGCCCAGTGTGGTAGATTGAGGAATACTGGTCAATTGAGTCATCAAATACCCCTCCATGAGCCCTGTCTGATGGTGCGCCCTCGTTAGATGGGGCCATGGGTGTGCAGGAGATGCTGAAGCTAGAGCACCCCGTGTGCCCAGCCTGCACACTGCCCAGGACCTGCGCTGGCCGTGTGCATCAGCCCCTCTGCAAGTCCCGCTTTTGCCCGGTTTTCACGCACAGCCTGGGTGGGACATGACTGTGCGCAGCCTGTGCTCAGGAGGAATAGCATTCCACGCCTGCACCCACACGATTCAGCATCCCAGGGAAGTTCTTTGAGGTTCCCTTGTGCAGATTCTCCCCCCTCTTCCCAGGCATTGGCTCACTCAGTCATTGGCTGAAATCAATACAGATTCATGGCTATTTATTTTATGTGGTAGATTATAATCCAACACTATTGACTTTGTTGATTAAATTGTTCCAGCTTTGACTAGAGACACTAGCTTTGATTGAAGACCCTTTCAGTTGGCTCCTGTGCTCCTCAGATGTGTGCCATCAGAGTGTGTGTGTGTGTGTGTGTGTGTGTGCCATCTTTTCCTTCTGTGTATCTTCTCCTAGTCCCAGAATCATAGTCCCCTCCTCAAATCCTGGTTCTTTTTATGGAATGTGGCATTAGAAGCCAAGCTCTACTTTCTAATGTTCTGTCGCTGCTGGGGTGCTCTGCTCCCTGGAGAACAGGGGCACACATGCGTGTTGACTTCCATGTCAGTGTGGCACGTGCACAGACGCCCTCAGCTCTGTGTCCGCGTTCAGCTGGGCCGGAGTCACACTGGCCCTTCCAGCACTGGTGTTTCCGGGCGCACCTTTCTAGCTTCTTGCCCTGGCCGTACTCCAGGGAGAACTCTCCACTTAATTGTTCCATTTCCAAGTGTGCAGCTAGTGGTTCCGGAGTTGCTTACTCGTGGTCCTGTGGGGTCGGCCCTATCAGCTTGGGCACAGCGCTGTCCAGAGCTGCTTTTCTGTTCAGTTGAAGCACCGCTCATTTCCATAGTTCACAGTCAGCATCCTTCTCCCCCACCTCCTGCGAGGAGCCTGTACCACACACCCAAGGGCAGTTATGCACAGCAAGGCCCATCTTCGTGCTGCCCGTCCTGGGGGCCATGAGTCCGCTCTCACAGTACCGCACACAATACTTTATTAGTGTCTGAGCCTCCCCAGCTCACGCCTTGTCTTCCAAGTGCCTGTACCACCCGTCGTTCTGCCTGTAGCCGCACTGAGTTCATGTTCCTTCCACCCTGTCTAGAAATCATATCATGCTCACTTTGTCATTCCATTATAAGTCTGCGCCGATTACCTGGTGGTCTTCATTCGAAGTTCTTAAATACAAATCCCTTTCTATTGCTTATTTTCCATATTTTCATTTTTCCTCATGAGGTGTCTTTTGAATCTTAAGTACAAGTCCCTGCCACCTTTGCTTTTTGCACACATTTTCTCTTTGTCTGTGGCTTATCCCAGCGCTGTGTCTCAGAGTAGATGTTTTTCCCTTTAAGAGAAACTTACCGGTTTCTTCTTGCATAGATTATGTTTTTCTAGTTGTATTTAGAAATGCACCACCAAACTCCAGACCACATATAATTTTTCCTAGGCCAACTCCTCCTTCTGCTGCTTAGCTATGTGATTTTCTCCTTGTGCCTGGAGTTGTGAATTTTGCTTGGAGATCTATCATTTCTTTTGAGTTAACTTTTGTGAAAGGCTAACATCTCTGTCCAGGTGTCTTTTTTTTTTTTAAATATAGACTACCAATTGTCACAGCACAATTTGCTGAAAAGATTATCTATTCTGTATTAAATTGCCTTTGCTTCTCTGTCCAAGATCAATTGGCGGTGCGTCTGTGGACGCTGGACTTTTTCCCATTGATCTCCTCGTCCGCTCTTTTGTCAACAACTCCTTCTTGATTATTATGGCTTTTAAAGTTAAGTCTTGAAATCAGCTGATGCGAGCCCGGCAGCATTGTGCTTTACCGTTGTGTTGGCTATTCCATATGTTTTGCTTTCTCACATAAACTTTAGAATCAGTTTGTCGATATCTACAAAATGGTTTTCTGGAACTGTGATTTGAGTTGTTGTATTGACACTATCAGTTAATGTGAAATGAATGAACGCCCTCACCCTCTGCCACTCGGGGACACAGTGCTTGAGTCACGTGCCCATCGGGATTCCCCAGTTCTCCTCGCACAGGCCTCAGGCGCTCAGGCGCGTGTCCTTAGATTGATACCTGAGCATTTCATGTATTGATGCTAGTATGAATAATATTCTTTCAAAATTTCAAATGACAATGGTCTCTTTTTGGAATAGAGGGATTGCCCTTTGTCCTATAGCCTTAGTAATCATTGATTATTATATATAATGCAGGCCTTGCTTTTTGTTCCATTGTTGTTATTATTGTTGATACAGTAGATTTATTTAGTTAATTAATAATATACTTTAACATGGAATTCCTTTTATACAGAATCCTACTCAAGCCTATTCAAAAGATCCATTTCTTATTAGGTGAGAGTTGGTAGCTTGCATTTTGGAAGAAATTGGTTCATTTCATCTGAAGTATCAGGTGTGCGGGCAGGCACGGAGCTTTTTGTAATCCTTTATTGTCGCTTCAGTGTCCTTGAGTCAAGCAGTGATGACCCCTCCTTTATTTTTGACACAGATGGTTTATGTCCTCTCTCTTTTTGGTTCATCTAATTGCAAGTTTATCAATATTAAGAATTTTTTTTTCAAAGAACTAGTGTTTAACTTTGTCATTTTCTCCATTGTCTTCCTGGCTGAATTTCATTGACTTGTGTTCTATTTATTATTATTTATTTTCTCATTCTTGCTTTAGGCTTGTTTCCTAGCTTCATGTGTAAACTTTGTTGATTTTTAGATCTTTCTAAATTTCTACAATAGGCATTTAATACCACCAGCTTAACTTTAATCACTCATTTTATTTCATGTAGTTAATTTTCCCTGCTTTCTATTGTCAATCTTTTATTTTGTTCTGTATGTATGTTTTAGATTTCTTGTACAAGTGAAACTTGGTATATTAAGCTTGCAGTCTGGTTTATTTCAGTTAATAGTATGCCCTCACGGTGTGTTCTTTTCCCAACACACGAAGTTTCTCAAGTTTCTTCTTCTTCATGGCCCTGTGGTGCTCCGTGGTACAAAAGTACCACGTTGTCTAGATCCACTCATCTGCTGATAGACGAGCCTGGGTGGGGTTTAGCGCTTCTGACTTGTGCTACAAGAGCGTGGATATGAACGCACCACTCTAATGTGATGTATTATCTATGGCCATCCCACCCTGCACGCGCCCGACCTTGTCTGATCTAATATGATGTGTCCAGCCACTTTAGGAGAGCTTCTACAAGGGAAGCCCTGGATCAAGCGCAATTCTAGTCTTAGCTTGTTGAGGAAGCTCCGTACCGATTTCCACAGTGATTGTGCTGGTTTCCTTTCCCATCAAAATGCAGAAGTGTTTCTTTTTTCCTTACACTGGTTATTTGATTTCTTAATGATAGCCACTCTTTCTACAGCTGAAGCCCAGTGCTGCTTTAATATGCGTTTCTCTAATGACTAGCAATGTTGAACATTTCTTCCTATATTATTGGCCATTGACATTTCTGCTTTCAGAAGTGTCTATTCATTTCTGGTTGACTGCTTTTTGACTGGGTCTTTTCTATGGGGCAGCTAAATTTTTAGTTCTTCATATATTCTATGTGTTGGTCCTCTGTCTGCAAAAAAGCTGGAGAAACTTTTCCCTCCTGTATATTGTCTCTTCACTCTATTTGTTGATTCTGTCCCCCACATATATGCTTTGAAAATTGATATAGTCCCATTTGTTGACATGTAGTACTATTTTCTGTGCCGTTGGAGTTCCATCCAAAAAGTCCTTGCCTATTCCTATGACATCAGAAGTTTTACCTATCTCATTTCCCGGTAATTTAAATGTTCCTATTTTAACGTTTAGTTCTCTGATCCATTTTGATCTTAGTCTAGGACATGGTAAGAGGAATGAGTCTAGATTCAGTCTTCTGCACGCAGAGGGCCAGTTTCCCACTGCCATTTGCTGTCCATCGTCCAGCCTATGATTTTGGGCTCTTTGTCAAAAATGAAATAGTTCAGCAAGATAGCTCAGAGGACTAAAGCACCTGCTTAGGCAGAGCGCGGGGACCGAGGTTTGATCCCTGCATGCTGGGCTGGCCCTGCCCCCAGGGGTCACTGAGAGGGCGACTGAGACTGGGTGTGGTGGCACGCACCTGTCATCCCAGCATTTACAAGCCTGAAAACAGGAGAATCACTGCGAGTCCAGTCTATGTAGTGAGACCTGTAGACCCTGTTCTAAATGCATAAAATAAAAACACGACATAGTTCCATGTGCTCACAGTTGTCCCTGGAGGCTGCACTCTGTTCTAATGACCCCAAGAGGGATCAAGAGGTAAGTGGAGTGGCAAAGGAGGGGGGTGGAAAAGGATGGGAAAAGAATCTTGCGCACGAGCTAACTCCCCTGTGTACTAATAAAAATAAAATGGAAAAAAAGAAGGAAATGTTATTATATTATTTTTACTTAGTTCAAAATTCTCTTAGATTATCTGAATAATTTTCTTTATCCATATGTTATCTGGAAGTGTCACATCTCATGTCCAAATATTTCAGGTGCCGGCTACCATTCAGTTGGTGGTTCCAGTTTAATTATGCTGTTTTCTGAGACTAGTCTGATTTCTCGTGCTTTAAGAAAGTACTCGTGGGGCTCTTTTGTGACCTTTTGGCCAGGAAAGAGCCCTCGTTGGGTGACCGCTCACCGTCAGCCGCAGGGGAGCGCGTTTTCTGCCCTTGTTGGATAGCGTGTTCTGTAAATGCTAATGCGGCCCAGCTGACTGACGCTGGTGTCCGGCCAGCTGGTCCTCCGGTGATTTTCTGCCTCTTTGGTCTGTCAGTTGTAGCAGAGGTGCAGAAGGTTGCGGCATGACAGAGCGAGAGTCCATTTCTTCCGCAGCTCTTTGCATGAAGCATTTCGACGCTCTGCTGGTACAGACGTGGTTACAGTTGCTCCGTCTTCGTAGGGGCTGACTCTGTTGTCATGGAAAGCCACCCTTCATCTCCGATAATTTTTCCTGCTTAGAAACCTGTGTTCTCTAAGGTGATGCTGGGACTCCAGCTTTCTTCTGATTGCAGCTGTAACATAAGGGTCCCCTCCATCCCGTTCATCTTAAACTATCCAAACTTTTGTATGTAAAGTAGCTGCATCTTACGCAATATACACTTAGCTCAGTACTTTTAAAAGTCCAAGTTGCTGATCGCTGTGTTTCAATTTATAGATTTCGGCCATGCTCATGCACATTGTAAGACTGCATCAATAGCCACCATAGCTGTGTTTAGTAGCGCTTCTGCTGTTTCCTTGCAAAACCTTCCCCTCCCCCTCCATCCTCACTGCTTTACTTTGAGAATTTTGTGAGAGTCCATTTTATCTCTCCACTACTTGTCCATCACATTTGGAACATTCTCACGCTTCAGCACGGCTGGTGAGGAGTGGAGCATGCAGCATACACCGGGAGGAAGTATCCCCAGAGCAGGGCGGTGCAGCGCACTGGTGCTTCCTGGGCGGTGTGGTTTTATCATGGTCATCTCGCTGCATATTAATGTCACAGAATACTGGGTCTCAACATGCTGTTTCCATCCGCACACATAGAATACTTTGTACCCATCGCTCACACTGCTCTTGGTCACCCGCTCGCCTCTGTCACCTTTATTCCCATTGTTTTGTGTAATAGCATTCTGCCTTCTATTTTCCTGTCTTCTCTGTTTTTTTAAAATTTAGATTCCATACATTAGGGAAAAATATAGTTCTCGTCTTCCTGGATCTGGTTCATTTTTCTTAACATAGCGGTCTCAGTCTCCATCTTCCTGCGAATGTCCCGATCGCATTCTTCCTCATGGACAAGTACCGCTCCGCTGGGTATCGCCGCCGCCGGCGCTTTCCTCGCTCACCCACGGGTGGCTATGATTGCCGATTCCACATCTTGCACGTTGCGTTTTGCGCTGCAGTGAGCATCTGCGTCTGGACGTCGCTGGGTGTATCCCAAGCAAGGAGCCTGGTCGTACCATCCGCTAGTGTGAGCTTCATAATGCCCACCGTGGCGGCTGTCCTACGTTACATTCCCGCCAGGCGTGTGACACGCCTCCTCTTTCCCCACACGCTTGCCAGCATTTGCAAGTCTACGGCTTCGTCACCACAGCCGCCCTGCCTGGGGTGAGGCGCAGCTCAGTGTTTTGTGATTTGCATTTCCCGTGCGACTAAAGATGTTCAACATTTTGTAATACTCTTATGTAATATGATCAAAACTATGGCACATGTTAAAGTTTTAAAAAATATTGTAGCAAAAAATACTTTGCTATTAATCCCCCTCAAAATATTCCCCCACTGCCCACACACTTTCTCCATCCTTCTTGCCACTTTTGAAGCAGTTTTGGAAAATCTGTTCCTAGTTTGTCTTTAGTTACATGGTCCCCACAGCCTTGATGTCCTGCACTCCCCCGGGAGGCTGACTGGGCGGTCTTTCTAATTTTGGAGAAAAGCCAGGTGCCTTATGGTGCCAGATCTGAAGAGGACACACCATAGTGTTTTTGCTTGAAAGGAGTTTCTGTTAATCTTTAGAATTAGACATTGAGGCAGCCATGAAGACACACACACACACACACACGCACACACACACACACACACACACACACCCCAAGACAGACTCCCAGAACCAGCTCAGAAAGTGGCATGAATGATGGAATAAGTGTGTTCAGACTATTTGTTTTGAGGTGTTAATGCTAATATATTTTTTTACCATAACAAATATTTTTATTTATATATTCATGGAATCCTCCAGCCTAAGTACAGGATCATATTATTGTCTGCAAATGCAGATGATTTGACTTTGTACTTTCCTGTTTATATTTTTTCTTTCTCTTGTCTACTTGTGATAAAAATTTTGAGTGCTACATGGAGCAGGAGCAGCGAATGGGATGTGCTTGTCTCATTTCTAATTTTAGAGAAAATGTATTCAGTCTTGTCCCGTTTACATGAAGTTCGGTACAAACAGCCTACACAGCCCTTCTCGTGTTGGGGTTTGAGCCTTCGATACCTGGTCTCTTCAGACTTTCATAAGGGGCGGATACTGAATTCGCCAAAGCATTTCACTTCATCAGTTCAGACAATCATGCGACTTTTGCCCTTGACTGTTAGCATGGCGCATTGCATTTGTTAACTCACCGCTGATGAGCATCCTTACATCCAGGTAGTTAGACCAACTTGAGTACAATGCGTGCTCCTTTGGGTGTATCATTTTGTATTATTATTATACACATTTTGAGTGTATTTTGTAAGTTGTTCATTGGTGAAATTTCGACACACATCTTGATTGCATTCACCATATGGAGTTTGTGCCTGTGCAGGATATATTTAATTCCTTTTTTCCCATGCCCCTCCCCTTCAACTCTTCAACCTCTTCTTACTCATGAAGCTTTGTTTCCATGCTCTTCTTCTTTTTTCACCTCTCCTTTTCCCTCCCTCCTTCCCTCCTGTCCCCTCACTAGTTCCCATTTCTTACTGAACATTTTCTTCCTGTTTTACAATATCTGTTACACATTTTGGTTCTAATTTATGTTTTCATTTTCTGACACCGGAAAGACAATGTGATATTTACACGTGTCTGTCCAGTTCATTTCATTGTTGAATATGAGCTCAAAATCCATCTATGTACCTAGAAATATCTCAAGTTTATCCTCCTTGAGACGACCCGGGGACCTCAGGATCCTGAACAGACCCAGAGCTCGGGCCCGGCGAATGAGTG
>NDGN011196912.1:0-11918 GCA_002564285.1 Tympanoctomys barrerae | reverse complement strand
ACTCAGGCCCTTGTGCTTGCCAGGGAAGTGCTTATTCCACTGAGCCATCTCCCCAGACCCAAAAGTGATATTTTTAACAGTCATTTAGGTCATTTATTTCCTCAATACACTTGAAACTAATAATACAACCTCATTCAATAAATTTTGAACGACAATCAGCCAATCATTATTACTTTCATCTTTAATCTGGAGATAAAACAATCCTAGGAGAAGGTAATGTAAAGAAATTGTATAAATAATATGAAACTTGTGAATGATGTGCTTCAAAAAGTAGGATGAAATGAATTCTCCCTAGCAAGGCTAATTAAATTTTGTATTAATCCTAAACAACTTTTTATGACACCATTTTAAAAGTATATGTAATAATTTAAAATAAAGGGGAGTAATCACTCAATATTACCAGTTTCACACTTTCATTATCACACCAGTTGTAGAATCCATCTTGATATAATTACTACATTAGAGAACTTTGAAATTGGTTGTCAACAGGTAGTATCTATTTTTTTCAATTTTTTTTAGTTTTTCATTTTAATGAGAAAAAGATAAAAGAGCAATGAAACAGTTTCAAAAGAGTTTAGTATGACAGTTATAATAATTAATACATTGTGTATTGTTGTTTTCCTAGTAGTTATTTGGAGGACAAGATGCAGACGTGATGTCTTGTATAAATAATATTAGTACAAAATTTTCTTGCCAATTAACTGAGTCGTTCAATAAATTTTTGACAAACTTTCTTTTAATACTCTCGTCTACAAGAGAGAAAAGTATTAATCTGTGATAATACAATTGAATGATTTTATTTTATTTTTAATTGTGTGAGTTTTATGATCTGTATTATCATTCTCACATAGTCACTGCAGCTGCAGCCATTAATTAAGTTTAATACGTAAAATATATTTAACATATTCATATTTATTAGTGATCAGTAATACATTCAGCACATATTCATAAGTTCCATAGGTTAAATATGCAAGATAAGGAATTGGAAGACACAAATCTGATGCCTTGAATTTGATAATTGTGTATGAGATAACTTGCAGATGAGAATGATGTATACAATTTAACAAGGTACATACTTCAGAAGAACTTTTGACACTAAATTTCAAAAAAAAAAAAAAAGACTAGCTGTATAATTACAGTATAGGCAAAGACCTACTTTAATGGTGTGTCTTTTGAAAAGTGTAGCAGGCATCAGCCAATAATTGACCACAAACTCAGTGTGAGCCATTAGTATGACATGAAGGCCAAAAGAAAAAGAAATCTAATGTCATTTGTGCTGCATTAATAAAAAAGTAATTGTCAAAATAAAAATGCCACGGGCTTTTCCCCGTCCTCAACACATCAGAACCCGAGTGTGCTGTTCCTTTCAAGACATTACATTTTAACTTAAAATTGGCCAACTTCAAAATAAAAGTGAGAAGGACACTGGCAATTCTGAAATGTATGTTAACTCAGAAACGCTCTTCTGGAGAAAGAATTGTTAGAAAGATTTTGATAATTTACCTTAATGATTCTCCTGTTAGCTTGGGACAATTTGAAGGAAATAGTGCCTTTGGGTGATACACAAGGACACACATAAAAATTTCACAGAGACAAATTTCTACTCAGAGATGAAGGACCATATTACTCTATATTTTGATTATGTCTAGAAATATTTGTGTGTCAATAATGTTAATAATAACATATGTTCATTGTATAGTACTTTAGAACAAAATTCAAATAATCCAGAAAATACATAGCATATTGCATGTTTTATATAGCCTGAATAATAAGGTAAATTGTTTTTCTAAATCCCATATCTAGTAACTACCTATTCTGTATTTATCTTGCCTGTAATGATGTTTATTAGTTCTTAGAGGTTCTTGTTACATAAATACTAGCTATACATGGTTGTAGCTATTGATGAAAACTGAATTCCATGCTACCTTAAAGTCTTGTAACAAATTGCATCATTTTTTAGTTTTATTATAGATTAAATTGATTTAATTAATTTAAAGTATTTATTTTCATTATTGATTTTTAGGTATTCAACCCCTTAATATGATAATCTGTTTATTAGTGATCTACATACAAATAAGTCTGATGCAAGTCATTTTCAACTGTGGATTAGAAAACATTTTGAGTATTTTTTTTCTAAAATTCTAGCATGTGATCATGACAAGGATTTAAGGTAATTATTACACATAACATAACAAGAAGACAAACATGATTTCTAGAAAAGTTATAGTGTATATGATAATTATGCACATGTGTGTTACAGACTTGTGTGAGAGAGAAAGGGAAAGATAACTGGAAGGAGAAAGGGAGAGAGAGACACACACCGATACAGAGACAGAGACAGAGATAGACAGAGACAGAGACACAGGATGAGGAGGGAGAAAGAGGCAGCTCTCTTTGCTGTCAAGGACTTGAGACTCAACATTTGCTTATGACAAGGCAATAAGGCAATTAGTTTCGGATGGTTTGTTTTAGACATCTTCTCCCATCATAATATATTAGAACTTTTTTTTTTCAAAGCAAAAGACCTTAATCCATTTTTCAACCCCTTCAAGATTTTTCTCTGGTGATTTCTTTCACTCAGGCTATTCCCAAGCAGGATTTCTGTGTGTGTTTATAATGTATGAGGAGTTTCAACTTGTCCTCATCTTAAATGAAGTAAAAGCACAGGGAACTAAAGAGTAAATGAATCTATGACATACGAAATTGCAAAATGAACAATTAGCAACAGACTTTTCTGGTGAGAGATTTTGCTCTTACTTGGTATACCACAAAAGAAACCAAAACAAATTAACAAATCCTGAAATTTTTCTGTCTAAAATATTAGATGCATAATACACTGGATTTCTTTCTGTCATACAACTTACATATTAACACGTATTCATTAGTTCAAAGAAGCAGAACACACAATGATAATCACACAATGATAAACACATAATGATAATGATATAAAGCATTATAAAAGTTTGATAGATTAAGTAGCCCTAAAAGCTCCCCAGTGACACAGTTGCTTTGTATTGTGTGAGTAATGCCAGCTTTACTCTAAAATGAGCTTTCCTGGTACAGTCAGGTGACCCGGCACAGCAAGCCACCGCACCCTCATTGGCACCAGCTTGAGAGAAGAAAAGAAGGGAGAACGTGGACAAATGCCATGCACTTCACACTCACCGAGCTGGTTGGACTAAATGGTTCGCAAGTGCGGAGCCCAGATCGGCTGCATCTGCTCCGTTCCATCCTGCATACCATGAGTTCAGCTTTGCTTTGGACTCCTTATGTTTAATGCTAATTGCCAACACAATGCTTTCACTCACATTTAATAGGTCATTTTTCATTAGATAATTGACACCTGGGTCATGTTTCCTTAAGCCATAAAGGATAACGTAGTGCTACTCTAAACTAACAGTATTCAACTTTGGACAATTGCCAGTTATGCTGATAGCTCACTACTATCATGGACTATTGGACTATATTGGGTTATTTTGCTGAATTCTAGTACCTTCAATCTTTGGACTGACATCAAGTATGAAAGTTCCTTTAAATACTCCAAATACAGCTTCTCTAACAAAAATGGAACATCTATCTCTGACAAAACAAAACAAAAAAAGGGGATATAAATAAAGGCATGTTTTTGTTTTGCTTTGTTTTGTTTTGTTTTGTTTTGTTTTGTTTTGTGGAACCAGGTATTGCACTCTGGTCCTTGCACTTTCCAGGCAAGCACTTATTCTACTGAGCCATCTCCCTTGCCAAAGGACCGTTTTGTTGTGAAACTCACACACACACACACACACACACACACACACACACACATATCCAAATAGCTCAGCAGAGTAAAGCACCTGCTTAGGCAGACACAGAGGCTGGGAATTAGATCCCAGGCTTGTCTTGCCAGCCCTGCTCCCCAGGGCTTGTTGAGACAGAGATTGATACTGGGTGTGGTGGTGCATGCCTATAATCCCAGCTCTTGGGAGGCTGAACACAGGCAGATCACTATGAGTCCAGTTTACATAGTGAGACCCTGTGGATCCTGTAATCCCTGTACTAAAATGGTTAGACAGCTACTTTCTCTTAGTTCATGGATAACTAAGGTCTGTACTAATATTATTTAGACAAGATATGATATCTGCATCTTGCCCTCTGAATAACTAATAAGATGCCAACAATATGAAATGTATTAATTTTTATAACTGTCCTACTAACCAGGCTTGAAACTGTTTCACTGCTATTTTATCATCTTTTTTTTCTCATCAAAATGAATTTTACAAAGGTCATAGACAGGATAGAAACTTGGCAACAATTATACAATAGTTATCTTCAGAAAAACACAGAATCACATACTGTTGTGATAAAGTTTACTCAAATATGAAAAAAAATAGTATTTTCTCAACAAGCTTCATGTAAATTAGTGTTCAAGATTATAAAAAGGAGACTTTCTTCATACAGTAATTTATGCTGTGATATACTGCTAGTGTACTCAAACTTGCTGTTTATTTTGTGACAATTACCTTCCAAAACTACCTTTATATTAATCACTTTCAAAAAGTTTTGCCAACTTTTATTAGACAACATTTTTAAGATTGCGATAACTGCATTTATGACTAATAACAATTGATTTCTTTCCATAATATATAGCACAAAATAAGCCTTAGTTTTAAATTTTAATGTAGTTTTTAGAGAGCATTATTATCCCAAGATAAAGCTACTTTAATATGTATAGCTCAATCCACATTGTGTTGCTAGAAGTTATTGAAATTCAGGATAAAGTGTTTTAATGTATTGAGGGGAATAAGCTGAAGGACTTTTTCCTCAATCTTAAAATTCATATTTTTCCTCTGATAAATATACATCATATATATTACCACTGCCTGCCCCAAAACTATTTCATTGCAAATATTTATGTGCTACTTTTTCGTTTGGCTAATGATGAATGGTTAGGTGTGCTCCATTAACTGAAGAGCTATTTTCATAACTCAAGCATGTAGACATGTAAAGCAAAAGTAGTTCTGACCAGTAACATCATATAGTTCATAGTTAGGTGAAATAAAAACTTTCATATTCCATACCAATGTAAACAATCATGAATAAAGATGTAAAGCACTTAAATGACTACTAATGTAATTTCATTTGAAAAAGATCATTTCACAAATTTTCATTGAAATGAATTTTTCTTTCATAGATTATTTGCTTCAATGCTACTGAACTCCTCTAAATATGAATCCAAATGCTGGACTCCCCTAAATTGAAGAGCAAAATCAGAAGCATAATTTTGAGTGTTGGTTGCGATTCTGGACAATTATATAGCACTTATTCCCAACTCAATGAATATGAGTTAGTTCCTTGATTTAAAAATGTGCCTACAGAAATATTTATTTTTCTAAGTTGCAAAATGTAAGGATCTATAGGTCTACATTTACCACTTGACGTTTCATTAAACTAGCCACCCAAATACAGTGCAATGTGTGTTATTGCTTTTCATTCAATTAACTTATCTATTGGTTCAAGATTTGTCCACTTAGTATTATATGGAGTCTAAGAAAACACAACTGCATTGAATTATAAAAGTAAATATCGCAGAGTCTGAGAGACAGAGTTGTTGGGACGCTAGGCAAAGGAAGGCAGGAGACCTCCAGATCTTCAGCAAGAAAGTCCATGCAGTCCTGGGAAACACAACAAAAGGTTGAATCAAACATGACAAAAAGGGCCATCGAGATAGCTAAGTGGACTAAATGCCTGCATAGGCAAGCGCAGGGGCCAGGGTTTGATCCTTGGCCCCACATTCCACACTGGCCCTGACCCCAGGTGAGCTGATCCCCTATTGAGTCCCAGTGTGGGGGTGCACGCCTGTATTCCCAGTTTGGGGAGGTTGAAAACAGGAGGATCACTATGAGTTCAAGCTGCATAGTGAGGGGCTACACGCGTGCGCGCGCGCACATGCACACACACACACACACACACACGACAAAAATAGTTCCAAAAATATGACAAAATATGCCTGATACAGATATATCATGCCTAAGAATAAACTTTCCTGTAGTAAAATAAAGGTTCACTTATTCTGTTTATTAAAAGAAAGAAAGGTAAGTTCAGCATGCTTTGAATGGACATCTCAGCAGCTTCTAGCTAAAAGAAGGAATGGACATGTTCAAATTATTGTAAGTGCTCAATCTACCCAGGATCATAAGTCATTTTCCAAATCTAGATCATACAGGAGACAAAAAGTGAGCGGGTCTCTGATGTGATTAACTGATTCATTTATCTAGGATAATAAAGAAAACATTGACACAGATCTTAGCCAATACTTAAAGTTCCATGTCTTCTGCTGTGTAGTCTTCAATGTTCTGGTCCTGATTTACTTCCTGACTGATGAATGAAGAATAGTACAGCTATCCAAGGATCATTGTGAGGCATAGGATATGTCTGCACAGTATGAAGCCCCATTAAAACTAAAGCTTTAGGAATGGTTGGTTGTTTCAACCCTAATCTTACATTTTAACCCTAATTTCATACTGGAATGCAGGGAGTTACACAGCTGATCAAAAGAAAAAAAAACTGATTGAAGTGTTGATCCATAAAAACATTTGGAGTCAACAAACCAAAAACGTGACACAAGCGTTATTCTTTAAAGAAACGTTCAAATGTTAGTTAACTTCAAAACCTAAAAATCTTACAATAGAAAAATATATTCTTCCCTTTTAAATTATTTATTCTCAGGGTTGGGATCTTAGATCAGCGGTACAGTGTTGGCTCAGCATGCACATAGCCAAAGATGTAGTATGTAGCACTGCCGATAAAGAAAACAAAATTAATTATTATATTTTGAAATGTTCCTTTATTATAGCTCTAAAAATATCTTAAAAGAAAATACCTTAAAATATTCAACACAAAATCTTATTTGTAATATAGCCAGTATATTACTGTCAAAATTTACTTGCCATAGTATTTTCAACTTATTATTTTCAGTAATAATATTATATAACATGAATACAACAATATATGAATTACTATATGGAATTAATTATTTTCAGATATTCATGTATATTTAGAACTACATGCAGTCTTAAAATCTATAGTTAATTGTAATGTCTAATTGTTTTTATGGTATATGAATGATGATGTTATATCACAGTAAATTAAATTAGTCATCTCTTATTGTTTTAGCAATACATGTAATTGTTCTGTAATTTTGAAAATGTGTGTAATAATGCACGAATGATACAAATCCCATTTTTATGTAAACATAGTAATTAATACAGAAATCTCAGACTCTCTTAACTGTCAAAATCAATATGCTTATAACTTTGAAAACTCCTGGCTTACAGGCTTGAACAACTTAGAAACATGAGGTAATTGGCTCTCAGTGCAATAAATATATTCATAAGCATGTAAATGAGATTCAGGAAGGTATTACATAAGAAATGCTGCAGGATGCGAAGCTAAGTTGCTCTTTTCCTTCCATGATAATAAACAAGACAAATTATGACAATGTTCATTTGAACAGTAAAATGCAATTGGTCTTGGTATAAGAAAATAAAAATTTGCATAGTTGATCACTATTGCATCTATTCTGTCTTTCTCTTTGGGAAACTTGTCATGCTTGTATATGCTCAGCAAAGTTTAATTGGGATAAAAAGGTAGATTTTTGCTACCTTTTACATATTCCTTCAAGAATATGTAAACAAGTTATGTGCACCTCCAGTAATCACTCTATATTTAAATTAAAAAGTATGTTATTTATCTGTAAACATTTACCTTTACCTTTAAATATCTCAAAATATACTCATTGCTATGTATGGAAACTACATTCTGAAAGTAGAATCCTTGTTAACGTGAAGCACAAAATTACCTGCTATTTTATTTCATTTTAAACTTTTGGCTTAGTCAGTGAGTGACAGCTTTTATAATAACTAATCTTTTGCAGGGAGAGTGATGCTGGGAATTGAACCCAATACCTACATGTGAGCTACGTAACCGGCCTTTAACATTTCAAGGGGCAGAAAGGCCCCATGAGGTCATTAAGATGAGCAGGCTGATCCAAACTTCTGGTGCTTCTGCCACAGCCTCTTGAGTGTTGTGCTTATAAGTCAAACTTCAGTACAACAATGTATTTTCTCCTTGAACATTTTATTTCGTTATCTACAATGACTTATTTCCAAACATCTTTTCTATTTTATATCATTGAATCTCTTCTTTGTGACATACCAAATGTGCTTGCCAATTTTCTACCTTTTTCTGGATAAAGATGGACAAAACTTACATATATATATACATATATATATATATATGGATTGAACTCAGGTTCCTGAGCTTGCCAACAAGTGCTTATTCCAGTGAGCCATCTCCCCGGCCTTAAAATACTATTCTTAAGCAGCTTATAAGACTCTGATTAATTAACTTTATATTTGTATAGAGTGTCAGGGACATATTTTAATTGACTTCAAACTTAATTCTTTTGTTTTATTTTTGACTCCTGTCCTCCAATATATTCAATTTAATTCACAGAAAGAGAGCAATTAATTCCAAGAAATAATCTTAAATCTTAAATATAGATTGAGAACAAATATAAAAACATAAATTTTAAAAGAAAATTAGAACTTTTATATATGGATTTTCAACTTGCTCTCTTTCTGAAGCACACTGTCACTTCCAGAGCATAACCAATGGAGGACCTGATAACTAAGTGGGTACTATCACCCCAGGTTTGCATTATGAGAGATATATTATAAGGTTTCTTGATTTTCTACTTGACATTCCAAAACTTAGAATTTTCAGATGCCCTGGATAGTTGGTATATCTGTGTTTTATACATGAAGTTTTACAAATGAGACCTCTTCTTTGACTTCCCTTGCTAATGGGTTTAAAACACTAATAAAATATTTTAGGAGTTACTTATGACACAGTGAGTAACAGCATCTCCATACACACCTATCCTCTTCATTCCCAAACATCTCTTTAAATGTCTGAAATAAAACTTATTGTTAATATTACTTCCAATAGTTGAGATGAAAATAATTTTTGGTGTAAATTTGATATTAAGGGACATTGAGACAGTCCAGTGGACTAAACACTTTTTAGGAAAAAGCAGGGACAGTGATCCGATCCCTAGTACCACATGCCACGCCGGCCATAGCCGTAGGCATGCTGAGATTGCTCAGCACGATCAGGCATGGTGGTTGGCGCAAACCTGCAGTCCCGGTGCTGGGACGACTGAAAACAGGAGGACCACAAGAAGTCCGAGCTGCCTCGTGAGACCCTGTACATAAAAAATAAAAATAACTAAATAACTTTGGTATTAAAATTTCCTAATTGAATAAATATACAATTGCAATGAGTGTGTTAGCAACCCTGAGAATATAAAAATGAATAAGAAAAAAATGAATAAGAGAGACCCTGCACTAAGTGGCCAGTAGTGTAGCTGAAGAATGGGGAAGTTGATCCTTATATTATTATCCTTGAGAGAAATTCAGGGAAAGAACAGCAGGATGCGATGTGTGCACTTACAGCCACTGGGTAGATTCCTTGAGGCTGAAGTCCAGAATCATTGGAGCTTGGGGAAGGTGCTGCTGAAGAAAGTCTAGTCCAGGGTTCCTTGCCTCTGGGGCATTAGAGTTCTCAGAAGATCTTCTGAGACAACAAGTTCTCCAATACAAAATAATTTCTCTCTACAAGGTGCACATATTTATCTAAATGGCATAGACATATCTAAAATTGCACAATAATACATTGCATAAAATACATCTAAAATCTAAAATCACACTGGTCATTCTCAGAAACTTCCACGTGTGCATGATAGTTCATTTGGAAAACTATGCATAATCAAACCTATTCCTCACGTTTGGAACTCTCTCCTTATGATCCATGTTCCTTGCCTCTTGGGCATTAGAGTTCTCAGAAGATCTTCTGAGAGCTCCATCACAATACCTTCTTCCTTCTCATTCTTTTATCAGTACTTTTAAAATAAATATAATCACTTCTTTTGTTTTCTCAAGCCGGGATAAACAAGTGGGTATGAGTCATATAAAGTGATGGAATTTCCGTGAGTGTTAGTTATTGCTTTTGTTGCAAACTTCATTTCTGAAATTACATTTTCTTGAAAACCCATGTTCAAATAAAATTATGTTTCTATGGTAATTATTTGGCATCGATTCCAGTTACTGAAATCTTCTTCTGAAACCGTCTAGAGGTTTCAGTCTACTGCTCCAAGGCCCTGGAGCATGGAGAGAACAAGCAGCTCATGGAGTGACACCGAGAAGACAGAGAGGGGGCTTGGTGGCCCAGGGGAGGAGCTGGACTTGGAACCCTTCCTTTGCTGACGGCCACAGCCTCAGGGGCCCAACCACCAAGCTCTGCATCTGGAACCAGTCGGAGAATGTTGTCCTCAGTTCTTCTGGCCTGGATGAGGCAGGATTTTCATAAGATGACCCAGATCTGATGTCGGAATAGGAGGTACAAAGATAGTGGCCATTAAACTAGAGCCATTGTATGCTCTTTTAGTGGACTGTTCTCACCCTGAAGACCTCACTTGTCTTACTTTAATGTTGTTAGTAAACATAAAACCTCACTAATGTTTTGCTGATTATGTCTAATTCATTCTTAGGATAAAATAGGAAGTTATGATTAGGAGCCTGAGAACACTCCTGCTGCCTCTGTGCTCACTTTCTCTTGAGGATGGACATGGGCAGCTTACCCTCAGTGTCCTTCTGCATTCCTTCCAGGCCACTCTGTGTGGTGCTGCTTCAGCAGGTGCAGCTCAGGGTCACTGTAGTCCCCTTCCCCTGCACCTCCCTCTCTGTTGGTGTTACTGTCTTTCCGTACAAAGATCTGGGAATCTCTTAGAGATGAAGAAATGATACAGGCTACTACTAATACACTTCAACCTATCCAAACCTCACTACACTATTTCACAAGTTGGACTTCATACACACTGCAGTTTTAAAATTTGAGCGCTACTCGTCTCAAAGAGACCCAGTAGCTCTCATAAAAACAGCTCTGTCTCCCGGAATCCTGACATTCTCCTGAGCAACTGACATAAAAATGGAACAACCCACATCTGGTCTGAGAAATAGCTCTCCTGAGCAGGGGGGGGCTTGAATTTGATCTAAGTGGCTGAACTGAAAGTAGTCAGTCACTAGGCTTGAATCAGAAGGTTTGATTTTAGGACAATTTCCAGATCAAATCTGGTTCCATCTCAGAAGGCCTACCACTGCTATATAAGCAGCACTCCATTCATACTTCTCAAGATTGTCTAGGTGGCCTCCTTATGCACTGATCCCTGTGCCGCCACGTAAGCTCTATTTATGTGCAGCCTTCATGGTCCTCTAAATCTATTCATGACTTATTGCTTAGGTCGTGTGATTTAAGATCCTATAAATCCACTTAGAAGTCTAATTCCACAAAGAGTGGATATAGTAATTGTTTTGAATGTAGCTATGAATACTTGGAGCTGCCAGTCCTGCAACACTACAGAAAACAACAATCAAGATAATCCAGGGCAGAGACCAGTGACTCGCAGAGTCATGCAATGGCATCTGGCAGTAGCATGCGTCGGCCAGTGATGGCTGACGAAGGCAGAGATCAGCAGCCAGCAGAGTGGACTAACTCCATCCGTGCATGGACTGCTATTTGCTGAGAGCACCAAAGCCCAGAGTTGAAACCAATCATGGAGGTCCCCGGTGCTCAAAGCCTCAGCCCACCCTCAGGGCTGCACTAGGCTGCTGTGTGATTCCTATTTGAACTAAGCAAAAGGAATCTCAACTGATGGGCAGCAGTACTACTGTAAACTCAAGGCCAGTTTGAAAAATTTAACAAGTGCCACTGTTTCAAAGTACCTTGGTCTTAACCATCCTGCAGAAAAGTATAAAAACGAAGTGTAAGAAGCAAAGCCATGCTGTTATGTTGAGCTGTAGGGGACTCAGGTCAACAATTTC
>NDGN011196885.1:0-11445 GCA_002564285.1 Tympanoctomys barrerae | reverse complement strand
ATATATATATAATAAATAAATATAATCTAATCAAATATATATCCAAAAATAAATTGTAAAGGTTTTTTCTCTAAGAAAATGAGATTATGGATACTTTTGTTTTCTCCTTTATAATTCCATTAATATGAGTAATTTTTAAATAATTTTTCATAGTCAAAGAAAAAAGCACTAAAATTTTTAAAGTGTCTATGTACCGTTTTGTACATTTGAAGTTGAACTCCTGTGTCTTATAAAGACATACAATTTAGATAAATATGATCTATCAGAGACATGCTACAAAGGTATATTTCTCTCTGTAAGTAATATCCCAATGTTTCGTTGTTTCACAGAGTTTATAATATTTTCTGTGCAAAGTACATTTCTGGATATTTTGAATATATAATGATATTCCAATTTTGGATATCACCATATTTTTTATCTTCTCTTTCTTCAAAAGCAAGAAAATCATTTATTTATTTATTTATTTATTTATTTATATTATTAGGGTAGGGTCTACAGGGTGTTCAGGGTCTCACTACTTAAGATAGGACTCACAGTGATCTGTCTGTTTATGGCCTCCAAAGTGCTGGGATTACAGGTGTGAGCCACCACCCTCAGTCTCATTAGAAGTCTCAGAGAGCTCCAGGGGCAGGACCTGCACTGCAGGCCTGGGGATCAAACCCCTGTTCCCTGTACCTGCTTGCAGCAGGCAATGCTTTAATCAGCTGAGCTATTTGGCTGGCCCAAGAAAGTCATTTAAAGGAGGAAATATTCAAAACAAGCTAACAAGCTCTTAGTAATTAAAAAAGATGTCATTGAAGCTGCTTCTCCATATTTGAACTGTACTTTTAACATATCCTTAAGTTTTCATTTTCTGTGAAGAAAACTTCTTTTCAAACAACGAATCCATAAAATTTTCACTCTTTATGTATCATTTGGATAGGAATACAGTCACTCTACAAGCCCAACATTACCTCCAAGCAGCATTACAAAATGATTTAACTGACTACACACTTAACAATCGAGCAACAGAATTCTTTAGTCATTTGATATACATAAGGCTCTTATGTACTTTTATCTGTAATTATTTCTACAACAGACTAGACTGAAAAGTTCTTTGTTATAATGCTAAATAGTGAGGTTCCAGAACTGATTTAATAAAGTCTCACCATTTAACTATATCTGAACAATTTCTCCATGACTGCAAGTATTCTTAAATTACATTTCATCAAATTAACAATGACATCAAATTAACAATGACAATTCTTCCCAGTAGTGATCTATGTATCTCTTATATGATGGTGCTACTGTTCATTTGAGCTAAGCCTATTTATCAATTTGGATACTGACCTAAGTAATCACCTATTATGGTTATTAAATTTAAATTCTGAATGTAGGCAAATTGGTATAAAATTGGTGGTTTTATACCCAACCATGTGTTACCATATTTGGAACAGGAAAGGGTGGATTGGAAAATAAGCAATCTTTACCACTTTGCTCATTGCGTTGAATTTCTTTAACTTTTAGTATGAGTGATTTTCCATTTAATTTAGAATGGATCTGGTTGAAACACCTTAAACTCCAGTAATGAGGGGTTAGGGAGATAACTCAGTAGAATAAGCGCTTGCCTGGCAAGTGCAAGGTCCTGAGTTCAGTCCCCAACTCCAGGGATTATCTACTGCACCTTGAATAACAGTGACTTCCCTTGTGTTGTACAAAGACACTGGGGTACAATGGAGATCAGTGGTGTTTGTAAAGGAGATATTCTAGCTGTGTACTCTGATGACTTCTCTTACATTTATTTTCTTATTCCTACTGGTCTTCCTTCAGTCCCTTCTAATTATGTGAACAGAACCCTGGGGGTATGGCCATTTTTACTTTGTGAGCAATATCACAAAGTATCAACAATTGGCATCTCATCTTATTAAAAGCTTTTGCATGGCAAAAGAAATCTTCTGTAGAATGAAGAGACAACCACAGAATGGGAAGAAATTTTTCAGATGCTCCTCAGACAAAAGATTAATATCTAGAATACATAAAAAACTCAAAAAGAAAAAAATCAGACCCCCTACAAATATAAAGACCCAATCCAAAAATAGGTATCTGAAATGAATGGACACTTCTCACATGAAGGAGTAGAAACAGCAAATAAATATATGAAAAAATGTTCAACATCACTAGTCGTTCAAGAGATGCAAATTAAACAATGCTGAGATTCCATCTCACGCGACAAAGAATGACTATCATCAAAAAAATCAAAAAGTAATAAATAGAGGAGGAATTGTGGGGAGAAAGGAACCCTTTTCTACTGTTGGTAAGAGTGTAGACTAGAACAATGATTCTGGAAATCAGCATGGAGATTCCTCAAAAAACTAAAGCTAGTAGTTCCATTTGACCCAGTAAACCCTTTCTTGGCATCTTCCCAAAAGAATTTAAAGCATCATACCACAGCAATATATGCACACCCATGATTACTACAGCATGATTTATAATATCTCAATCTTGGAAAAAGCCCAAGTGCCCATCAAGCAGTGAATGGATAAAGAAGTTGTAGGAGTTTTTTTAGACAATGGAATACTACTTAGCCACACAGTAGGAAAAATTTGAGACATTAATAGCTAACTGAATGTGCCCTGATATCTTAATCTTCAGTGAATTAAATGTGATATGCATGTGTAAGTACTGCATAGTGACTCTGGTGTGAGAAACTGAAAATGTAAACAAAGGACCAATACATATAGTAGATATTGTGAAAGAGAAATACAATATTCAAGTGGGAAGGGGAACTAGGAAGGACGAGGGGGAAAGGAAGGAGGAGAAAAAAGAAAAGAGAATAGAGGAAAAAATAGAAACAAAGAGTTTGCAACTCTGGAGGGAAGAAGGGTTGAACAGGGGCAAGGGGAATGGGAATAAAGAAAAATCAAGATATATCATGTACAGATAAAAATTCCCTAGAAATGTGATATTTAGATATAGATATAGATATATAGATGTAGATATCGATATATAGATATATAGATATATATTGAAAAGGAAGAAAATACTGTTTAGTGACATAGTGGGAGAAATACCCAATTTAGACAATTGCCACTTGTGAAAAGTGACTTCTACTTTGAAATGACTACTACTCATTTGAAAATGACTTCTACTCATCGAAAACAGTAACTGGCTCCAAAGTAAAACTGTCTATTTAGCAAATGTTTCTTTTTATTAGCACCTATACTGCATACTAATTAATACCACTGGACAGTATCCACTGCCATTTCAGATTCAGACAAAATGTTCAATCTTCGACCATAGAATCTATGACTTTCTTGGTGTTTTGTTTTGTTTATCTGTTTTGTTTTGATACTGGACCTCATTCTATAGCTGAGGCTGGTCTTGAACTCACTACATACAGTGGAATGACCTTGAACTTGAAATGATACTCCTGCCTCTGCACTTTGATTATGGGTGTACATAACCTAAAGTCAAAAATCTATGACATTCAACTTCCCATCACTGGGATGTACACATTGAATATTTTTGCTTTAGTCTTCTTGAGCCATAAATTTCGATAACATTTCTTTATGTCTTCTTAGTCGTCACATCACACTGACTATTTAAAATAAATGTTTAATTTTTGCCTATTATATTCCCTGTTGATTTTCTCAAATTATATATAGACACTAATTTTCCAAAAAAAAATGTTTGAAGGAAAGTATTTTATGGTGGCTATATCAGTCACTGTCAGTCATATCAAATTTAAATGTTTCAAACTGAAAGAATAAGTTTTATGACAATAAAATAATAATTCCACACCAACGATTACCAACCTAGCGTCACATCACCTCAAGTGCCACTGTGAGAGACTGAAAGCCAGGAATATGTTCTCATATTATCGACTTTGTTATTTTTTTTCTTTTTAATTCTAAAATGTTGGCTCTTTTGCCTTCATTCCCCCATATTACAAACGCTAGTGTGTTGGCAGCTAATCAAGTAATGATTGCTAAGTGTTTAAAGCTTAAATATTCTTGGAAGAGAAGCAACGTACAGGTGCAAAGTAAAAGAAAATTTTTAAATGTTTCTTATAAATTGAGAACAAAACCAAATTCAGATTGGCCCTGTGTACACAAGGATAAAGTAGTTCAACACCACTGATGCTGCAAGGAAAAGTAACTGCCTGGGACTGATTCATCTCATTTATTCTTGGATATACCACATATTCCCAAAAGCTTGAGGGGACTACAGTGACACAGTATAGAAAGACCATAGGTAAACAGTAAGGGGAGAAGAGATGTAGTCATGCAAACAATAATCATAAAAGAACACAAATATAAGATTTCAACTAATTACTTTCAAGAAAAAAATAGAATGACACCTGAGAGCAAGAAGAAGGATTTCTTTTTGGAGATGTCACAGATAGAAAAAGCAGTGAGTGTCTCCTATGTTACCGTGAGGGAGGAGAAGGACACTGAAAGGAAACAACAACAACAAAAGGCTGCTTTCTGCCCTGTTGTAGTTCACACTCTAGCAAGGAAAATGAACATGAATCAAAAAAACAGCAAAAAAGGAACTAGGAACATAAGAAGACAGATAATATCCAGACTGCTTCCCTAAAGACGGTAGGCTCAAAATCAGTCCAACCATAGAGTCCACTCAGGGAAAAGCAAGGGACTGGCAAGGAAGAAAGAAGAATCTGTGCTAAAGTGAAGAAATATGTGGGAATTTGGGGGCTTAAAAACTAGGAGGAAAGAGCCTAGAGGGTACAGGAGAGAACCTGCTGGGTAATCCTGCAGAAGTTCCTTAGCACAGCCCAGGGGCACAGGAAGTCTTCATCCTGAAGCATTAAGGAGCTCCTGATAACTAATGTTTTGAAAGCGAGTGACATTTTCTATCATATCATTTCTCATATTATCTCTTAAATTTAGGGTCTGGGAAGTCTTTCTGGAGCTTAGACTTCAAGGTGAAGTTTTACTACATTTATCAGAAAACAAATAGTTTACAAGTAATTGTGTTTTCTCGATTATCAGGGGAGAAGAAATAAAAATGAGAATAGAACTTTCCAGAAGTACACTGTCGGGGAGGGGTTGGGGGGCTCATAAAGGAAAACCTGCGTCTGGCTTGTGCTGATTCTGATTTTAGAGAAAAAATTCCAAGTGTGGTTCCAGGGACCACCATGTTCAGAGAACTTGTGTTTCTGAGATGAGCAAACTGTAGCCTCCTGGAAGCTGGACATAATATTAGGACGTGCCACTATTATATTTGAAGGCAACAACAGGACGTTCTTTTTTTTCCAGCTTCTATAGATGTACATTCTGTCCTTCAGAGTCATCTTTTTATTAGGTATTTTCTTTGTTGCTCTATTGTGCTCTATCTTTTGCTGGCTTCACTAGCATTACTTGTTCATGCTTTAAAGAATATTGTGTTCTACATGCATGTGTGATAGTGACAAAAGAAATGAGTAAGAGGAGACTTTTTTCATTCAAATGACTGAAGAAATGTAATATCAACAGAAAGGTTAAAAAAGCCAATCATGGTGACCATTGGTGGAACTAATAGCTGAAAATATCTCCCTTCCATAGAAAGATGACAAAGAATGGCTTGCAAAAAAAGTATCAGTCCATAACTCCCATGGCATTGATCAGTCTTTGGATGCACAATAATATTTGTCCCAATGCAATCATTTCACACTGGCCATCACTATACTGGGAATGCTATAAATACGAGTTAGATCTTTCAAAGAATAGTTACCAAATGCTACCAAATTCCTTCTCATCCAGTGTTTTCCTGGTTCTTGCCCTTGATTCATAAAGCTGATAAAATCTGTCTCACTCAATTAAGAGAAACTATTAATAAGCAGGGCAATGAGGATGATGTAGAAATAGGAATAAGGTTACTAATAACATAAGCTTCTGCTCAAAAAAATCATTACCTGCTTTAGACTTTTAGGGCAGGTTTGGGTGGTGCGTCGCTTTTTCTAATCCTACATCTAATCAGACAGCAGCCTGTAACTTTCCTCATCATTACATATGGCCTATTGACAGTTGACAACAACTTTACTTATCATTACATATGGCCATTTACAGTTGACAGCTGTCACCCAGGCAAGTTCACATACGTTGCTTCACAATCACATGGCATGGTAAGGAGCAGGGTGAGAGCTGAGGCCAACAAGCCGAGGTTCAGCCAGTGAAGGACCTGTGCAGCTGGAAACCACCTCCGGGAAACAGTACAGATCTCACACATTTAAAATTTAAGCATGTTGCCATTTTTTAAAAGCACTAATTCCGCACAATGACATAGCTTTTTATTTCACTGAATACAGTTAGAGTGCCTTTATTCTGGTACTAGTTTCGGGCGTTAGCGTTTTTCCCTTTTTATATTCAGATTGATTTCTCTCAGAAAGACAGAAACTGAGATCAAGAAATTAAGAACAGAAAATCCTTAAGACTGTGAAACAAGCATCACCCCATGCTGAACTTGATCAAGCACCGCAGTGAAATTCAGTGAATGAGAGTTCAGAAGAGTTAGGAAATGGCAGTTGGGTCACAGTATACAAAACCACACAAATCTGTCCCAACTGCCTGTTCCCCAAACCACTCCTGGCTTGAAGTACAACAGAAGATAGCTGCTACTACTCTGATGAACTCAGAGTTGGTGATCCTTAAGTTTTGTTCTAATTTTTTTGAGGGGCGGGATATAAATCATGTGGAATAAATGTGCATCTGCATAATGTACTCAACCATCATGTTTCCCATTTACATTTTTCACCTAGCATGGAAATACAGCACAGTATTTATGCCTACCTATTACAAGCAGATCTTATAGAAGGGATTTTAGCCAGGTCACAAATCACTTGAAGCTATGAATTCTAACCTTTATTACCCCAGTGAGACACAGACTTTTGAGACACAGCCTAAACATGTCAAAAGGTTGGTTTTCCATTAATACCAGCAGGAGTAGAAAATGACGCTGCAGCTGTCCTTGGAACAGAGAAGCTGGCAGGTTTGCTGAAAGGTTCAGCCATTGTAGGATTCTGTTAAAAATCGAAAGGCAGCAGCATTTCTCTTTGAAGTTCTGAAACATCTTAGAAATAAAAAAGCTCAACAAAGAATAACATGGACAATAGGTTTTTCAAAACTCTATTTTTATTTCACTTTTAAAATATTAGGCCTACTAATTTAAAGTGTAAATGTATTCAAAGGTACAAAGTAAGTTCATTAAGAATTATCACTGAAGATACCCAAATAGACTTCCAATTGAAAGGATATATGCCAAGGTCTAACAAGTCTAATTTAAATGCCCTACTTTTCCCTCCGGCAATCCCCAACAATTCTAATTGAAAGGCACTTAACAGATACAGACCAACAACCCTGAGTATTATATCCTGGCTCTCAAACTAAAGGTCTTTTATACAGAATGTAAAAAACGAGATTCTCAGTCACTTAGGCTTTAATTCTGGTAGTCTTTTCTAGTTAACATCAACATATAAATATTATAGTAAAAACCAAAATCCAACACTAAATTACCTAAAACTGGCAGCTCTATTATTCTTTTTCAGAATACACATGAGAGAAATACACAGATTTTATATTGCAGCAACTAGGCTGAAAGAGGCAGCTCAGACACAAGAACTTACTCTTACCAACACTTAGGTAATGAAACATGTTTTACCTCTTGTATCAAGTGGCAGATCTTCATTATCATGCTTATAAACCTGGTGTTTAGGAATTTAACTTGGTTCACTCTAATATAGGCTAAGACTAAACAAATGCAATGAAAACATAGGTCACAGTTAAGACTTAAAATGCAGAAAGCCCTTCCACTCTATTAGGTTCAGAGAACACAACTCAATGCATGGAACATCGGCAGGCTGAGTACTATAAAACGAGGGATCCTGAAAGCCTCCTCCCCTCCTGTCTCCACCAGGCAAGTCACTAAAGCCAGAATTCCTTTCCCCTAGGTTTTGTGGTAGAGACCAGAATTCCTCTCCCCTAAAACAGCTATAAAGAAAGGTCACCTTTCTAAAAGGGAAGTAATGCTACACAATCAGGTCAACAAGTCTCTAACCAGATTGCGTTGGTGGGGTCCCCACTCCAGTCCCCTCCTATTTGAGCCCAGCCTCCTTGTGTCCAGTCACATTTCTGCAGGGTTATAAAAAAAAAATAAGAAAGAAAGAAAAGGGGTCAGGGAGATAGCTCAGTAGAATAAGTGTTTGCCTGGCAAGCTCAAGAGCCCAAGTTCAATCCCCAGTTCAAAAAAAATAAATAAATAAATAAAAATTTTCTATTTGGTGTGTGTCTTCTCCTCCAAACCTCTGCATGAAAGAAACAGTTTTCACTGGGTCTTTAAGTCTTCATTGTGAAGATTCCTGTCTTTCATAAAACTTGTATTAAGTAAATCTCCTTTGCTTTTCTCTTGTTAACCAGTCAACCATGACAGATCAGAGAAGACACAACTTTCTACATCTGCAGTCCCCTCACTCAATGTTTAGATGTCTTCCCTGAGTCCCAAAAAACAAATACTACCTACACTTAATAAAGACATCTGTTTCCTGACGTGGCTCCTTTGGCCTGACAGTCTATGTTATACTTGAAATGTGAATGACAATTTCAGTTTCCTTTAAAGAGAAGTGTCTGTTCCTCCTTATAGAACTAGGGTAATTGCTACTTGAGAACACAATTAAGAGCACACTTTATTAGATCATTCCCCCATATACTTCAGCATCACAAATGCAGTTATTAAAAGAATTACTGTTATTAAAAAAAAGTGCAGGGCTGGACATAGAGCTCAATGGAAAATGCACGACTGGTACATTGCAAGGTCCTAGGTTCAATTCCCAGACTGCAAAAATGAAAACTTTTTTTTAAATATGATCATTTCAATTTAAATTTTTAATTAGTGCATATTAGCTCTACTTTGATTATATCCATATCTCTACTATTTAAGTCCAAAAAGCTTGTTTTTCCCTTTACCAGCATTCCTAAATGAACAAATTTCAACAGTGAAGAAGGTCATAAAAGAAAAACATCCATCTATATATTCTCATAAAAACTATACACTCCCTAAAAAGTAGATCACTTCTATCACTCTGGAGAAGAAAAAATACCTTTGACAAACACTGCAATTATACCAGCCCTGTGGAAATTTAGAATGATAATGAAACAAGTTAATTGCCTAAATGCCAGTCTTATATGAATAAAAGCAAAGACCTATGAAAATTTACCTCTAGTATCTAAATCCAAACTAGTTGCTGTTACAATTTTCCACATTTGTCTTCCTTTTTACATAGAGAATGTGTTTGGTTTCGCAGGTAATTGACAGCCTTGAGCATATGTAACTTACAATCACTGAATGAAAAGATTCACTTTGGTAAATTAACATGGAACAATTTCTCCAAAATGAAGGAGGAAATATTTTTTTTAAAAAAAGCTTAAGGGGATTAATAGACACGTAAATTTCATTTAGTTTTGTATTTAATTTGATGTGATGAAGCTCCAGGCATCTAAAAGCATATCTCCTTTATTTTCATAAGTCGGCAAGATTTTGGCTTTTGGAATAGAAACAGTCAGGTGGGGAGGGAATTGTTGAATTCTGTGTCTATGCTTTAAAAAAAAAAAAAAAAGGGTTGACCATAACCTGAGGCCCTAGCTCCTGCAGAGTGCCTGTTGTTATGAAAGCAAGGTGCTCCACACGATCTAATCATAGCACTAAACCTTGTTACAAGCCCTTTTACAGCTCCAATATCTGGGTTACATGGAAACACGCTGGAGAGCCTCCTTGTACTATGAAATAAATGTCATTCTGACTGGCATCCTCTCTTCCAGCAAGTAATTTCCCTCTGCTGATAAATCGATACAGCAAAAACAAATGAGAGCACACAATGGGCACAGTGAGGATTACATTTTTATTCATTTCAGAGCCCCTGCAGCCAAGTTTTTTAAGCATGACAGCAGAAAATGATGCACTTGAGCTCAGAAACAAGAGAGATACATAGAGACACAGAGATAAGAAAAAGAAAGACGAAAAGAAAAAGGAAAGGGGGAAAAAGTGGAAACAAAAGAAAGCCGAGAGAGAGAGAGGAAGCAAGTGTATGCTTACCAAGCAGTTCAGACACAAACTTATGTTTGAGAGCAAGATTAATATTTGAATTCTTGTTCTGATCCTCACAGAAATAGTCAATGAAACATATGTGCATTATTTTTTATTTCTCTAATGTTGCAAATCACTCACAAAGGATCTAAGGTCTAACTTTTCTTTGATTGATCAATTAATTATTGATAAAACATAGGATCCACACATCTAAAAAGCCCAGGACTACAAATGGTACAAGACATGATCAATCCTTATTCCTTTGGAAATCCCCCTCAAATCATTTGGGTTTTTCATTGTCTTTAAAGCAATGGTAGAAAGAGAAGAAAAAAGGCAAGCAGGAGCATAGTCACTATTTATGAGGCTAAGGAAGTGTCCATATAATGAAAGGTGGCAATTAATTTCGTAAGTACCAAAATAATTGGAGAGGCTATGAGGAAGACATATGATACATATTTTGCAGTGAAATTTTTAAGATGCATTGACTTTTGAAGGGAAAAATAGAAAAGACTGATTCATAAAAGCATAGAACCCCCAAGATTTCTGTGAAAGGATGGTATTATGATTTCTGTTATTTACTAAGGCACTGGAATAAAATTCTTTTTAAGACAATGGAAGTAAAAATGAAAGAATTCTAAAGATTGGCTAACAAAAGTCTATGAATGATATGTATAATAATCCTTAAGCTTGAAGTTACTTCTGGAAGAAATTACCTAACTAACTGTGCCTTAGTTTTTCTCACCTATAAAACCGAGGTAGTGGTCATAGTAATGATCTCACGGCTTTGCAGAGAATTCAATGAGTCGTTATAAACAAAGTGCTTACAACAGTCTGGCCACAGAGTTGGTATCTCATGAGCAAGGACTATGATCACAATTATCACCCACTGCTTCCAGAGCTATACTTGGTTGTGGTCAACATTTTCTTTTTGGCCTACAGAGTAACAAAGCACTCACAGAATACATTCTTAGTGTCACTTTCCAAAACTAGATTAAACAGTCTGTGTATCTCACGTGGACTCAATTTTTAAAAACTCTTAGCTGTTTTCTGGTATTCCACAGAAAAATAGTGGAGTAGAAAACATATTACAATATCGAAGATACAGTTTCTTATTTTTTTTGTTTTTTGTTTGTTTTTCTTTTTTGTTGTTATTGTTTGGGTTTTTTTTTTTTTTCATTTTTATGTATTTGGTACAAGGTCTCACTACACAGCTCAGACTCTAGCGATCCTCCTGTTTTCAGCCTCCCCACCGCTGGGATTACAGGCGTGCTCCATCACGCACGGACTCCGACTCAGTGGGCCTCAGGGGTGGGGCTGGTGCAGCATGCAGGACAGAGAATGGAACCCTGGTCCCTGCACTTGCCAAAGCAGGCACTTAGTCCGCTGAGCTAT
>NDGN011196821.1:0-12848 GCA_002564285.1 Tympanoctomys barrerae | reverse complement strand
TCTCCTGGTGCATGTCTTCCTGGCTGCTCTATTTTAGACAAATGTTAGCATAACAGGTTGTAAAGATGGATATCCAGGAAAGCTGATCTCCGAAGGAGGTTTCTGAGCATAGGACACAATGCCACAGTCTGATACAGAAGAGAAAGTGTCCATTCCTCTGCTGGCACCCACCTGCTTTCAAGCAACTCAGTCACAGCCACAAGGATTTAACCACCTGTTCCCACATGATACGTAACATGCTGGCATGCCAGTGGAAATAAGGTGCCTCAGCCTCAGGTGGCCAGAACAGGGCTGGGAATACAGGGGTAAGACTGAAAAAATTCTTGTGTTTATGTCCCTTTAGGGGACGAGGGGTCACTGTCTTTTGAAAGCTCATTTATGCAAGCAAACAGATCAGAACATGATACACGCAGGAATTCCCACTGCATGCTTGACTCTTGGCTTTGCCTTGTGAAGATGAAAGGAAATAGAAACAAAAGACTTGGAGCACAGAGCTGGTAGGAGCCCAAGAAGCCGCTGTGCAATTCACAACCTTCATCGCCCCTCTTACTGGTGCTTTCCTCCACAGGGGCCCCGGGTCTTTTGCTGGGAAGAGGCAGGTTGGGCTGCTGCTGGCTGGGGAGCTCATTAGCACCTAGCCGGAGCCAAGGGCTGCCTGCTTTCCAGGAGGCATTTTGAACTCTCAGTTCAGTTGCTTCCTTGAAATCAATACAATGCTTTTGCAGTTGCTCTATCCCCTGCCCTCAAAGCCCTCTGAGGCTGCAAACTTCTAAGGAGAACCTTTTGAGTTTATCAACACACATCTTTGCTTCACAGGAAACAGCATTCCATCTTTTGCATCCTGATCTTCTGAACTCTTAACACAGTGGAATTCAAAGCCAGGGAAACCTGACAGGGAACTAGACCCTGAAGCCAGGTTCTCCCACTGTCTTAGGGCCACAGGACTGCTATGTCTCAGATACACTTCATTAAATGATTCTTTCGCTGGCTGAGTGGGGTTTTTGCTCATTTGCATTTGTTTGCAACTTAGTTCTAGGTACAGCCCAGTAGGGCCCAAGCCTCTGGGAGGCCATCACTACAGCTGAGCCCTATGCCCTGAGACTGCAGTCCTCTGAACCTCTGGGACAGTAAGTCCTCAGGAGTGTTCTTCACTCCAATTTGGCAAATGCAACCCTGCAAAGGTCAATTCCTCTATGGAAAGTAAAGGAATGCAAAGTGCAAACCACTCTGAACCTAAGACATACACTTCTTTCTTGCCTCCAGAGTGTCTCCAATGGCGTCACCCTTAATATCCCAATCCCAGCAAAGTCATGCTTTTCTTTACAGCTCATTGACACAACCTAATGGAGAACTGATGCTACTCGTCCCTCTGATTCAGGATTACAGAAGTCAGAAGCCAGCAGGATTCTAGGAGAGGATCTAGCAGAACCATACATGCAAAATGGGGGGATAACATACCTCCCTCAAAATTTATCGAAGTGTTATATAAGGTCAGCCTCTTAAAGCACAGATTTTGCAGAATAACAAACAATCCCAGACCTGAATGAAGAGCACAGATCTTTATTTCTTGCTCTTTGGTCTGTGGATCCGTTGTGATTTGGACAGGCATGGTCCTGGGTTGAGTTCAAATGTCTTCCATCTGTCCCTTCTTTCAGAAACAAGACTGAAAGAGCAGCTGCTGCCAGAGGCAGCTTTTATTAAGGATGACAGCAGGCAAGAGCCACAGCAAAAATACATGATACCTCTTGAAACTGCTTCCAGGCAGGCCACACTATCCCTTCTGCCCCCAGCAAGTCTTCCAGCCTAGCTCAAAGTCAATGGAGCTTTGTCAAAATCCAACAGGTGGTGCACTCTGTCCCTGGCTGCAGAGTGAAACTTGGCAGAACAACAATACAGTCTTTCACAAGTGTTCCACAAGAACCAGGCAGAGAGTACTTTTTCAACAAATGTTAGGTACTAACAACACTGAGGTCATGACTGCCGTAGCATTTGCTGAGGATTCACTGGAGCTCAGAAAAAAAAAAAAAACTGGGGCAGGTGATACACGGTTTGCAGGGCTGGAGAGAGCCCAGAAAGCTCTAGCCCTCCTGTAGGGCCAAGGCTGACTTGAACAACTGATGGAGCCAGTGATGCCTGAAGAAGAAGGGAAGGTTCCAGCTGGCTCAGGTGACACCCCAGCTGTCCTTGGGACCAAGGGGAACAGGAGAAGGCAACACCCCATGAAAAGAAACTTCAAGGTGGAGCCAAGACCTGACCCCAGGGCCTTGCCCTCTAGTCCCAAGTAAATCCCCACTCTACCCTAAGCAGGAGGGAGGAGAACATTTTGAGATTGAGTCAATTCCTTTCTACATATTTTCAGTTTTAAAAAGAAAAGAAAAACTCCATGTTTATTATTTCTTTTAGATTGAAGCTTGATTCCAAAAATAGATAGTCTTTTTCAGTAGCCCCATCATTAGCAATTGCTACAAACAGTATGTCCCCCACACATGGAACTATAGGCTCACCACTTGAAAAGAGCAATTAGAACAGAAATCTCCTGAGAGTCGGTGACAGCAGCGGCAGTAGATCCTGCTGCCCGCAGTCTCCCAAGGGCATGGCTACGATCCAGACCTTCCCCGAAGTGCCCAAGCCTGAGTGATGGGAGATGGACGTTTGCTGCTCTTAGCCACCTGCCATCTGCCGCCTGAATGCCCCGAGCATGTCCTGCCTTGGTAGGAACTGCCACTCATCTCTCCAGCTCCACCTCTGTGTGTCCTCACTCAGGTCACTTTACCTCTCTCGCTCTCTGGTTCTTGCTCTAGAAAGTGAAAGGCCTAATTTCGGGTTATTGAAGGGGAGGCTCATCATTCTGTGCATACTGAAGAGCTATTTGGTTGCAGGAGACCGTCCACCAATAGAGTTCCTCTTATATGCAGTGATCTTGAAAATAGAGAAAGTGAATTGGACACAGCTCTTGGCTTTCAAAGAGATTATGATCTAACAGGAGTTTCTTTCAGGTTAAGTAATGATTTGGGAAACTTGTGGTGCTTATGATAGCTTATGATGGTAGGGAAACCTTCCCTGGAGAGGAAATGTTTAGAATAACTATAAACAGTTGAAAAAAGTAGGGAAGAATATTCCAGAGAAAAGGAGGCAGTCAGAAAAGGCATAGAGGCTGCCTGTAATTATTCTGAATGGTTTCCAGTATGGGGTGAGGTGGAGTAGACTGGAGGAGAAAAGACTGTGAAGGGCTTTGCCTACCTCCTCAAAGAGGCATTAAATACTTGAGGACTACCTTGCATTTATACAACAAATGCCTGCTGGATCCTTTGCCATGCCAAGGACAAGTGGCACAGAATGAGCAAGTGCAGACTCCATGCCTGCTTTGTGGAAGCCGTAAACTAATGAACTTGGCGTATCTGCTACACGGTGTGCAGTTTAGAGAAGTCACCTTGGATGACAAGTGTGGGCAAAGCAGAATCAGAAGGCTAAGAAGCAAGAACAAGGACAGGTCATGGGGCAGCGGGGAGATGAAACCCACTCCGGCATGCTTGGGAAAGAGCATTCATGGAAAAGCCACACAGAAACTGTGGCTGGAAGGTCATAGCGTCCAGTTCATGGACAGGCCCTTCTGTGAGCACTGGGGCCAGTGGAGTGGTGGGGAGGCTCTTCCTGACAGCAGATGCAGAAGGGACCTGAAGGAGAAGAGGGAACGAGTCCTGATGTTCGGAGGGATGGAAGGAAAGAGTCGGTACCACCTCCCAACTGCAGCTTCATCAGTCTTATGTGCTATCACTTGCCACGTGGGCCTGTGGTCCCTGCACACACCTGGGAAGACACACACCTGTGCGGCACCATAAAAGAAGGTGTCTGTATTCTGCAGCAGTGAAGGCATTTAAAATAACTCAGAAAAAGTTGGGAGGGAAGTCATAAATCTATAAAATTCATATAGGCATTGTGGATAGAATTGTGTCCTCCAGAAAGATATGTTTGAGTTTGACTTTGGTACCTGTAAGTAGAACCCTGTTTTTAAGTAATCACTGTAGAGCTCATCAAGCTAAGGTGAAGTCCTCCTGTATGCAGTTGGGACCACCCTGATTTCTAGTGTCATTACCAAAAGAATCTGTGTGGACACATAGAGAAGGCTATGTGGTGACAGTGACATCACAGTAATGTGTTCCCCAGCTGAGGAATAGTGAAGATCACCAGCGACACCAGCTCCACACCTGGGCAGCCCAAAGATGTACTTCGAGAAGCCCTTCTCAGATGGGCAGGAAACGGATCCTCCTGCAGAACTGCAAGAAAGAACTAACTCTGCGAGCCTTGTGAGTGGGCATTTCTGAGCTCCAGACCATGAGAGAAGAAATCCCTGAAGCTCTAAGGCCCCCAGTGGGCAGCACTTATCATCGCAGCCCTCGGAAACTAACAGAACAGCAGATTGGATGTGTACCATTGACACTGTTAAGGGTGCTGGGTTGAAGCAACCCCATACCCACATTGGAAATACCAGACCTCACGCAGCAGAACAAAGCCAGAAGGGAGCTGGAGTCAGCCTCAAGGGTGGGGAGCTGCCTGCTTCTGTCTTGTTCAGGTCTCATTTCTTCCTGAGGAGCAACCTGTGATCTGCCTCACTGTGTCCACCTTATCAACGTTGCAACATGGCGACATGTCTCAGTAACGGAGAGAGTGGCTGGGCTGCCAGCTGAGTAGAAACCAACCAGCGGTTTGCTTCTGTACCACAGAGTTCGATCCAGACAGTTCCTGTCCACAGAGCACACACTCTTCAGACCTAAGAGCCACATTCTTGGCATTCTCTAAAATTATCTCACTTTCTAACTCATTTCCCTCTGTTCTCTCACACTAAAACGAATATTTCAAGAAAGAGAAAGCCCTGTCTTGTACACCTCTGGAAAATTTCTGGAACATAATAGACATTTAATAAATCTTTGTCTTGTTGATGGAGCAATAAATTGAGACATTTGGAAACTGAGGCAGCACCACCCACCCAGAGTATGTATTTCTATATTGGCTACAACATGCAATAAACAACAGTAGTGCCCTGCTGTCTCTGATCACAGAGCACTCATAGGAAGATGTTAGTGGTGCATACTGCATAGGATCTAGCCCTGTACCTTATGGCAGAGCTGTGAGGACCGGCACCAAACAACTCCATCAGAGATGACATGACTAGTGCTGCATTCATAATGTTGGCAAGCTGGCAGTTTCATTCATAAAGAATGCATAGGAAAGCCTTGAAGCAGGAGCCACAGGGAGGGAGCGAAAGAAGATGAAGGAGGAGCGGGAGCCATGCTCCTCAAGGGGAGACAGCAGCACCAGAGGGACTGACAAGCATGGCAGTGGAGAGGGGTGAGCTGTTACCTGTTTGTGACCTCTGGTCATATCGGAAATGTGGCAGGAGAGAGGGAAGGGACAGAGGGAGCTGGGCAGGTACCGATCAGAGAAAGTATCTTGGGGCCTGGGAGAGGGGATGATAAAGGTGGTATGTGTAATCCTTATGGTTAATCTTGCTCCGTCAACTTCAATGGACTAAGGAATGCCTAACAGATCAGTAAAGCATGTGCCTGGGAATGTCTGGGTAGACCATGCAGGCAGGACCTTGGGTACCACACAAGGCTCCTGCCCATCCCTCCTGGCACTGTCCTCCTGCTCTGCTTCCTGCTGCTAAGAGCTAAGCAGCTTTGTTCCTCCACATTCTCCTCCATGGCTCCATGGTACTCCTGTCTTGGAGCCAGCAGATCACAAGCTGAAATCATGAACCAGTTAGGCCTCCCCTCCTTTACCTTAGGGGTGTTGAGCATTACGGTCAGCAACAGGACAGCCCACTAATACAGAAGATGAAGCACAGAAGAAGAGGCCAAAGAGAGACTGAGAGGCAGATGTAGCTATCCAACTCAGTTCTGAACCAGTTCAATTCAAAAGTGGCCTTCCTTCGGAGTGAAACCCATCAGAGTAGAGATGTAAAGGAGACCATTCCCATTGTTATTTATGGCTGAAACTATGGGCCACAAACTGTAGACCACCACCTGCCCATCAGACTTCATGCTTTATGTGGTCAAATCCCTTCTTCCAGTGGGGGAGGGGGGACTATGTCAGGGTATACCACCCCACTGTGTCTTCCCAGAATCCCTTGAGGGGAAAGGCTCTCATACCCTGTTCTCATCATGAGGGCCTGACTCTTCATGCTCTGGACACAAAACTGAGCACATCCCTCCAACCAGGCTGCTCTACATGACAAAGGGCAGAATGACTGGGCCAGTTTGGGATGCTTGACTCAGGCAGGGATGGGCAGAACCTGTGGATGGTACCGACATTCAGACTTGGAAAAGGACACTCTGTTATTCTTGAGGTTAAGAAACTAGAAGGTGTGGGTCCAGAGCTACCAGCTCCTCACTGGGCTCACCTGCTCTGTGAGTATATCAGTGAGGAACAAATTGAGTAGGAATTAGAGACAGAAGCTATGTTCACCATCTGGGCCCTGGCTGGCTGCGCATTGAAGGCAGCTCCATGTCTAGACATCCCAGAGACACACACCTGCAGCCTCCTGCCAGGCTCAATCCAGTTAGATTTCGACTCTGCCCTCACACTTAGAGTCCAAACCAAATGTCTCTCTTTCTGTCTGCCCACGCAAAGCATCCCTTGCCGAGTCCTCTTAGTGCTATGCTGACAGCCTCACACCATTGGCAGGACAAGGGAAGAGTGTGGGAAGAGACCCAGATCCGGGTAGGTATCAAGGCCTGAGGCAAGTGTAGGTCAACCCTAAGAGTGAGACAGACTCATTTCTGAGATGTAAAGAGGAGGCCAAGCAGAGCCAGTGGGTAAGAACTGGCAAGTGAGGCTGGCAGGCATGACCTGTGCAAACAGGTCCCAAGGCCAATGTGCTGCCACACTGCTCCACCTAGGCACTGCCAGGAACATGAGAGGAGGCACCTGGACATCATGGCAGGAGGCCAGTGCCTCAAATACCAAGAACTAGTTAATGTTCAGGTGGCGAGGGCACTTATAAGAACAGGGACTCCTCACACCTACTTAGGTCCATTTATCTTCCTGTGCTAACAACTCCTTCTATTTGCCCTAAATCCTCAAAAGTCTTCTACAAAGAACTTGAGTATGTACATGAGTATGTGTACATGTATATGCATATATGTATGTGTATGTGTATATGTGCATGTGTATGTGCATGTGCATGTGCATGTATTAGAGAAAGGATGAAGAAAATATAAGGGAAGAAAGATGATTAGGACAGTACCGAGCAGACAGAAAGTGTATGAGAGAAAACTGAGATAAAATGTCAATGAGAACATGAAACCAGTTGAAGTTAGACATGACCAGAAGAATATAAATCCTTAGAATATGCAAAAATGGATGCAATGACAAATTCTACGCCATCTTCCTAGGTCGGGATAGCTTCTGATGACACTTCAGTGACAGATAACTTCGGGGGTTGGGTGGGCACCTCTCAGGTGCAGCCCCAGGGACCCTGGCATGGGTCCTCTAATGTAAAGGTGATGTCCAGAAGCAGTAAGCTGTCCATTGATGGCATTGGGGACCAGAAGTCATGAAGGAGTCTTCTCACAGTGGTGGCCAAATAAGGGAGGACAGGGAAGATGAACGCTTGGGATTGGGATGAAGAGGTGGGGTATAAAACTGTTGGAAATACATCAAGGCCTGGCAGGAGGAGACCTGTCACTTCTTTCATCTCTGCTTATCATAGAAGTGAAGAAATAAAGTCAATGGAGTCTGGGATGCAGCAGACACCTGCAAAGATATCTGAGAAAGCTTGATATCTAGGCCTGCAAGCTTGGCTAGTCACGTATGGACCACATCAGCTCAGCGTGGGGCAGGGTGAAAGGTAGACAGAGGCAGTCAGTTCACAGGGTGAGTCACAGAAGAGAGGTACAAAGCTGAGCACAGAGGCGCCAGTGGCAGAAACGTCTGGGGAAAGGGCAGCCCTCTGAGGACCCCATTCTGGGAATTAAGTAGTACAACTGGCTTGCTCCACTTGCTGTGAGTGAAACTCAGCTAAAACCCCTCATATCACTGGCGGGCTCACAACAAAGACCAGGGAGGGACAATGGCACTGCCCTGATGCTATGGCTGTCTGCCTACTGCATGGGAAGTTTCTAATTCCCCAAAGCAAGAAGGGTCAGAGTAGAGCCAGAGCCATCCTGAGGCACTGAGATGACTGGGTAGGTAGCAGTGGCCATTCAGGGACCCAAGCAAGCATCTGTCCAAAGATTCTGCCTGCCTTCCCCCATGATCTTCAACATCTCAACAGGAAAGGCAGAGGTCACACATGAGGGACCTTTCATAGGCCCTGCTAGGAAGGGGCTCAGGTCACAGTGGCTCACATTGCTCTGACTTCATCTGGATGTGGAAGGAAGAGAAACATAGTCTTCCTGCCTAGTCCAAAGGAAAAATAAATGGCAGAGAGAACAAAGAATGTTGTCACAAGGTTCTTTGAACTTCCCCAGCAAGTAGGCAGCAGGCCTCACATGCTGTGATTCCCATTCTTCACTTCACTGAGCTTCGGAAAACGTGAAGTGAGCAACATCGAGATGCCCTTTCTGTGGACAGAGAAACTAAGCTCCAATCGCTGGCAGAGTTGAACTCAAGAGCAAGAAGAGGACCGAGCCAAAAGTCAAACACAATCTTGGTTGCTTCTCAATGAGAGCCTTTCTACCCATGAGAACATGTTTTAAGTATGTCCTAGAAGAGCATACTCAGTCACTTGGGTGACAGCACACCACAGGCCTGACTTGGGGGCCTCAGTAGCTCCTCCCTCATGTGTGTAAGAGATCAAAGCACGCACTACAGAGTCCCTGTTAGACCCTGATTAACACAAACAGGAGAGGCTCTCCCCACTAAGAACAAGTGATCACTCTGCTCACAATGGCATGTTCCTCTCACTAGGCTGCAATCCATCAGAAAGGAAAAGGCTCCTTTTACCGGGCTCAAAGTGAGCTGTACCTGCCCTGGGTACACATAGAAAGCACAGGCTCACTGTGCTATTCTGATTAATTCTGAAAATCTGGTAGAAGCACATTACATTTTAATAGCAGACCAAACCCGTCTCCTTTTCTGCCAGGTCTAGGAAAACATGAAAAATGAAGAGAATCACATGCATCAGGAGAAAAGAAGAAGAAGAAGAAAAAACTTTAAAGAAGCCAAAAAAATCCATCTGCCCAGGTGGTGGGAAAAGATTTTATACTATGCTTGCATCCCCAATGAGGCATAGCTGTGGCATTTGTTTCTCTTACTATTTTAGGAATGTATTCTATTGTTTAAGAAAAGGAATTAAGGAAACCACACTTAATTAATGCAATTCTGTCTTTTGACAAGCAGAGGAGTAGAAGCCCCGAGAAATGGGCACTCAAGCCTAAGTAATGGCACAATGGAAGCTATGTGTCCTCTCAGCTAGCCTTCCCTGAAACTCCAGCTCTGTATGTAGTAGGAGGAACATCAGGCAAGGCTCTTGTTTGCAGACTTTTGAATGCAGCATGGCTGTAGGGTACCTCATGGACTATACTGAGAGCCACCAATGCCACTCCCATCACCGAGACCCTGCTTTATGAGCTCTGCCTCATGCTGACTGCTCCAGTTTTGCCTTTCATATGTTTAAATGTGTGGCCACAATTCCTTCATGAAGATCTTTTCTAAATGAGCAGCAGCACTTGCTTTTAAAGGGCAAAGTGCTTTACTCCACCTCCTCTCCCCATTGCACACCCAGTTAACAGTCTGAGCTAACCAATAGGTAATTGGGCTTGGACTAAAGGGGAAGCATGTGGGGTATGGGCATAAGGCCAGGTCCATGGGCAGCAGGGCCAACTTGGACTGTGTACTGGATGCCTTGTTACATGCACCACCGGCTCTGACCTGACAGGGACATCCCCAGTTCTTACAATCCTAGGGTAAGACTCACCCTGAGTTACTACAGCCAGGATCCACTGAAGCTCCCCTGGTTCCTAAGTGATATGGGCTGTAGCTAAGGTAATTCCGAGCCCCCTTCCTTAACACATGTAGTATCTCCCTTGTGTGTTCTACAATTTTTATACTCTATATCAATCAGTAACTGTCAACATAGACTTTTTGTTTAATTTTTTAAAAAAATTCAACATCACCCCAAATGATAATTGTCCAGGCTTCTGTCCTATGAAGTTTGGACTTTTGATCTGGGTATCAATGGAAGAAGGAAGAAGCATCATCCTATTCATTTTTAATGAGGCTCAAATTCTTAGGTTGAAAAGGTAAGCATGGGGAGGTGGCTAACAGCTTCTCTCCATCCAATTTGTGTTCACTAGGATATATTAGCTGCTATAACAAACACACCCAAAGCATTACAGCACAACACAACAATAATTTATTATTATTTCAATAACAGGCCTGCTCAACAGACAATTTTCCTCCACAATATTTTGACTCTGCCACCTCATAGGAGCTTGAAGTTGTCTGTCCCCAGCCAGACAAAGAAAGAAGAGAAAAAGTGATAAATGATGAACCACTTCTTTAACTCCTGGACCCTGACAGAACAAGTAGAATGTTCTCATGTTCTTTGATCAGAATTAATATAGTGCCCAAGTCAGAACAAGGTGAGTTGAAAATGTAGCCCTTCATTACAAGGATCGGTCCACACAGTTTGATGGGCAGTTAGCCAGCTCAATTAGTCTGAGACTCAGTGGGAATTTCTCAGAAATTTCAGCCTTGGGGAACAAGCATTTTCCTTACTGTGTTTCAACATGTATTTGATTGGAAAAGGGAAAAGAAACTTCATCTCATAAGTAAACCTATATTCAAATGTCAACTTTCTAGCAGGGAGACCTGGACTCAGATAAGCTGAATCACTTCTTCATAGCCGCATAAACATGTCTAACTTCCTTCTCTCCTGCATCTCCTAACCCACTTGGCCTGAAGCCTATAGGGTTGCAGCTGAACAGTAGGACACAAGAAATGACATAGGGGAGGGGTGTGGGCCAAGAGCTCTCCACCTCACCACAATTGCCCTTCAGAGCTGAGTCATTCTTTACTGCAGGATGAGCTCCTGTATATTATAAAATGTTTAGGATCATTTCTGATCTCTACTTACAGTAGATGCCAGTATCCTTCTTCCCAATTATGAGAAAATTGTCTCTAGGGCAAGACACTCCCTAAAGGGATGGAAGAATCACTGTCAGTTCAGAACCACTGGCTGATGCAAAGGCCACAACTTTTAGAGGTGAAGTGGGCTGCAGTGAGGAGACAGAAGGAATAAGCAGAGCATCTTTCCAAACCTGCAGGCTATGCTTTAGCTGAACTTTGCTGAGCCTGAAATGAAGGTCCTTAAAAACAATATTCCATATAAGCCTACTACAGAGTAAGCACCACACGCTAACCGATTGTGCGACTGGAGCTTCGCCTACCACAGAATAAAGCACTATGGAAAACTATAATTAGGTGCATCAAAAATAGTCTCCCTTACAACAGGAAGAAGAGAGACTAGGACTGCATGACTGAGAGGCTGAGTAATAGGGCGTCAGCATCCTCATCTGCAGCACAGGGCTCTGGTGGAGATCAACTACAGTCTCACACACAGACAGCCAGTGTAGTGTCTGGCATGCAATAAATGGTCCATACACTGTAGCTAACTACCGCCTTTGCAGCTTGTTCCATGTCCCCAGATCATTCTTCCATTTGATCACAGGACGGTAATGTTCCAAGTGAATGAGGATTTAATGCAATTGCCGTTTGATTTAATTTCTAAATGCGTTAAAACTGTTAATGCAACACATCAGCATGCAGCTGATGAAGTAGTCAAAATAATTCAAGGAAACCAATACTTGTCAGGTTTTATTTATCCACATTTACACTTCTTTAAAAATAAGCTGGTCTTTGTGCCTGTATAGAGTATAATATACATAGATATTTCCCAGTGAGCTTCCCCCACACACATATGTTCAAGTTAAATTTCTCACTTTTCTCCCATCTGTCATTTCTCTTTTTCTATGAAAAGCTAATAGGGACATTAGAGGAAGTCAGAAACTAAGGTGAGGTGGCTGGCAAATGTGGGAGGACAGGAACACATAGAGGTAGGGACACAGAGAGTAACTTGGTTTACCTAGCACCTCTATTTTCAAGTCCCTGCTCCCTAATCGAGAGGAGCTGGCACCATGATTCCACCGCATAATCAGAGAATTGTACAACGATGCTCCTACTGCAGAAAGTTAACACAAGGCACATCAGTATTTAAAGCCAGTATCTCTTGCCTGGCAAGCGCAGGATCCTGAGTTCAATCCCTGGTACTGCAAATAAATAAATAAAGCCAATATCTCTGATTTGCAATCTGTGTGTTTAATTAAGACTAAAGAAAAACCAAAAAAATCAAGAACCTGAGCATTCAGAAATTTTCCTATCTAGTATGCACATGTGAGAATGAGGATGCTAAGATTTCTCTCTGCAAGCAGCCAAAGTCAGGAATAAAGTGGGAAGAGGAGAGGAGGTAGATTAAGTCACATATGAAAATTGTTAAACTTTTAGACAGACATTGGTACCCATATGTTCCCACATGCAGGGTTCTTGAGAATACAGGTAGAGTTATGCTTGAGGCAAGTCTTTCCTTACAGGGAACTGAAGAAAGTCCAGTTTATTTTAACCAACCATCTTCACAGCCATAGGTAGTTTGCAGAAGTAGCATGGTTTGAGGAAGGTCCACTAAAACCCCACACTAAGAGCAGGTCCCAGTTGTTAATTCTTTCAACTGTTTCTCGTGTGATTTGATTGTGATCGATGATGTAGAGTGTGCCTAAAGAGAGTCACATGGAGAGAACACATTCTCTCAGGCTTTCACAGGGAGCACATTGGCCAAGCAATGGCCGTGA
>NDGN011196818.1:0-10611 GCA_002564285.1 Tympanoctomys barrerae | reverse complement strand
GGTCAGTCAAATCCCCTCAGGATTTATCCTGAAACCCTGTACTGCAATTTGTAGATCCTTTGTATCAGTACACAAAGTGTTCTGTGAGTTTATAGAAAATACTAACAAAAAACAAACAACTAAACAAAATGATACAAAATATTAATGATTGATTGCTTTAGCAGAGAATTAAAGTCCATGAAAATATGTCAAACACAAATTCAGTAAATTAAAATTTTTATTAAAAGTATGGGCAGCAGAAGCAGCCATGTGAGGACATGTCAAAATTAAATGATAACGTTTCTGTTAGAGCCCATCTATTAAGAAATACCTTAAAAACCATACCAGAACAATAAAAAAATGGGTCCAGTAGCTGCTACATGACACAAAAAAAGCTAATTAGAGAAATAATAGTGGACTATGGGAAAAAATTAACATACAAATGAATGAGGTTAAAAAATGAGGTATATAGAACCTGCAATAATCATGATAAGAATGAAAAAAAACCCAAAACTTCCCACGATATATCATAGTCACAACTCTAGAAAGTCAGTACAAGGACAAAACCTAAAAAACAGAGTAAAGTAACAAAATCACTTAAAAAGATAAACCCATTATAATTATAGCAGACTTCTTTGCACAAACATTAAAGGCCAGGGCAGTCTGGAATGATGTGTTTGAAGCTCTAAAAGAAAATAGCTTCCAACCTGACTATCTTGCAAAACTCTTTCAAAATTAATGGAGATAAATAGGGTATTTCCATATCAAAGAGCACTTTAAAAAACTTCATAGTCACAAAACCAGCATGACAAAATATTCTCAAGAATACCCTAGAAAAAGGCAATGAAACCAATAGTGCCAAAAGTTCTAATAGAATGAACACACGAGGCAAAACTAGAAGTTAAAAGGGGAGACAAAGGAAATCAACAGCAGGAAAATAATGTAGCGATCAGAATAAATCAATACCTTTGGTAATGTGAGTGTTCTCAATTCCCCAGTGAAAAGACACAAATTGGCAGACTGGTTCAAAAAAGAAAGGACAATAATATGCTGCATATAAGAATCACATTTATTTTTTTAAAAACCCCACAGACTTAAAATCAATTAAGGGAAAACAATATTCATGCAGCAGAAACCCCAAAACAACAGGAATAGAAAATCACCACATATTGGCTAAGGGAATAGTTCAATAAAAAGTATTAACAGTTATAAGCATATACGCACCAAACACTGGCATACCCAATTTAACATTATTGGACAGAGTAGATCAGATAAACACCAACACAGTTACAGTGGCGGGCCACAGTTCCCCACTGTCAAAAGTAGACATGTCAACCTCAGGGAAATAAATAAAAAAAGAAATATAAAAAATTTTGAATAAAACTCTAAAACAGATGGACTTAATAGATTTATACAAACATGCTACTCAACAACAAAATACACATTATTCTGAGAAGTATGTGAAACTTTGTCCAAAATAGACCATAAGGTAGCTTATGAAACATACTTAAGCAAATGTAAAGGAATAAAAATTGTACTATTCATATTACTAGATCCCAGTGCAATAAAACTAAAAATCAGTGGCAAGAGGAATCACAGAAGCTATGCACATATGTGGAAATTGAATAATATTCTCTTGAGTAATCAATGGATCACAAAACCAATTAAGGAGGGATGCCCAGATAGCTCAGTGGACTAACGTGCCTGTTTAGGCAGAGTGTAGCCAGGATTTGGCTGTGCTGGCCCCACCCCAGGGTACATTGAATGGGGATTAAGACTGGGTATGGTGGCTCATGCCTGTAATCCCAGCACTTGGAAGGCTGAAAACAGAAGGATCACTATGAGTCCAATCCACATAGTGACACTCTATAGACCCTGTACTAAAATACATAAAAGAAAACTCAATCAAGAAGAAATTAGATAATTCCCAGAATCAAATAATTATGACAGTGTAACATTCCAGAATGTACAGGAAGCAATATAAGCAATCTTAAGAAAGAACTTTGTAGTGCCAATGCTCACATCAGTAAAACAAAGTGATTGAAATAAATAACTTAATAATGCACCTGAAAGTCCTAGAAAAGCAAGAACAGTCCAAATACAAAGCTAGCACAAGGATGGACATTATGAAGATCAGAATCTAAAATTGAGACTAAAAATCAATATAAATGAACAATAAATCAAAGAGCTGGTTCTTAAAAAAAAGACAAACCAATAATTTGCTATTACCAAATTGGAAAGAAAAGACCCATATTAATCCAATTAGAAATGAAACAGTGAAACCACAATGGACACCAATGAAATCCACAGGATTATTAGTAATAAGAAATAAATGTAATGCATCACAGAAAGAAACAAGGACAAAAATCACATGATTATCTCAATAGATGCAGAAAAAAAGCTTTGACAAAAATCTAACATCCATTCATCATAAAACTCTGAAGAAAAGGTATAGAAATATCTTATCTCAATATGTTAAAATCCACTTATGACCAACCAGTGACCAATGTCACATCCAATGGGAAGAAGCTGAAGACTTTTCCTCTTAAAACAGGAAAAATTAAGGATGTCCACTATTGCCACTCCTGTTAAAAAATAGTTCTTGAATCAATAAAATTCTGAAAAAAAAATAGTTCTTGAACTAGCCAGAGCAATCAAGCAAGAGAAAGAAAAAAGAAATAATAATTACTGTTATTTACAGATGACATGATCTTCTACATAAGAAGACCGAAAAAATTCACCAAAATATTCCTAAAATTAATAACCAAAATTAGTAGTCTAGCAGGATACAAAGCCATAATACAAAAATCAGTAACATTTTTGGGTGTCAACATTGAACACACTGAGAAAAGCAATATGGAAACAATTTACAATGGCACTCATAAAAATTGGATACTTTGTAATTAACCTAATCATAGAACTGAAAGATCTCTACAGTGGAAATGATAGGACCCTGATAAAGGAGATCATAGAAGATATCAGAAAATGGGAAGTTATAATTTTTCCTGGAAAAACAGAAGTAATATTGTCAAAATGCTCAAACTTGCAGAACTAATATACAGATGTGATTTGGTCCCAATCAAAACACCAATAGCATCCTTCACAGAAAACAATCTTAAAATTCATATGGAACAAGAAGAGACATAATATAGCAAAAGTAATCCTGGGTAATAAGATCAAAGTAGAAGGCATCACAATCCCACACTTCAAATTATACCACAAAACTACAGTGATAAAAACAGCATGGCATTGGAAAAATCAAAATAAACAAATAAAACCATAAATATGGGTCAGTGTAACAGATTAGAAGATGCAGAAAGAAATCCAGGCACATCCAGCTATCTAATCTTTGTCAAAGGGGACAAAAACATATGCTGGAGTAAAGATAGCCTCTTTAACAAAAGATGCTGGGAAAAGTAGTTCTATGCATAGAATAGAACAATGCAAAACAACTAGACCCTGAAAATAAAAGGCTCAACTGAAAACCGGGCAACTAAAATTAATAGACATTTTTCAGAAATATGAATGGCCAAGAAATACAGAAAAAAAAACCATGTTCATCATATGTTCTCATTAGAGAAGTACAAATTAAAACAACACTGAGATTCCAGGAAAAAAATACGTATCATTAAGAGATCAAATAATATGAGAAGCTGGCAAGTCTTTATGGGAAAAGAACCCTTGGGCATTGTTTGGGGGAATGTTAACTAGTATTATCATAATGGAAATCAGTATAGAAATTTCTCAAAAACAAAACCTGAAAATCCTTTTTGACCCAGCTTTTCCTGTTCTAGTTATCATTCCCAAAGGGTTAAAGACATATCACAGTGATACATGCATACTCATACTTATAACAGTACAATTCATATTAGTAGTAGCTCAGAAGCAACTTTTATGTGCGTCAACAGATGAACTGATACAGAAAATGTGATGTTTATATAAGATGGAGTACTATGCTACAACAGAGAAGGATAAACTTGGCTCATTTGTAGGGAAACAGATGTATCTTGAAACTACTGTTAAGTAAAATGAATTAATCACACAAGCTTAAGTATCACATTTTCTCTTATATTACAAGCCAAAACTATAAATAAAGCACAAAATAAAAGACAATAGCAATTAGGGAGATCAATGTTTTGAAAATGGGAACACCAAGAGATGGAGGAAGGGGCAAGGTTGTGTAGAATAAAGGGATGAAAAGAATTAGAATATATTTTGTATGCATGCCAGCTCCCCACAATCATCATATACTGCAAGTGTGTACTAATAAAAGGCTTTAAAAAAGAAAATCTTGAAGATGTTCCATCCTAAAAATGAAAAAAAAAACCTGGAGGCAGTATTATTTTTCTTTTCATCTTCTTGAAATTATCACACCACAAGTTATTTTCCAATATTACCTGGGAAATTGAATGTAAACATTGTACAACAAATGGAATTTGTCCTCTCCCACCCTTACCCCTGTAGTCAGGAATGTATCTCCTGTTTCAAGATTATAAAGTTATTCTACGTGTTCATTGAACTGATCTGGATTTCACTTGCTTTTGATGTAGAGATCTAGCTCTGGTGCAATAGATATCAAATTGCCTCTTGGCTGTTAGTACAGCATTTTTCCAGGGATATGCTTGAGCTTGGCAAGTCAATCAGTTATTAAAACCTTAGAGAAAGTTCAGATAAGCAAAAAGAGATTATACTTACAGATTTGGAGGAAATGATCTTCCATTTTCTTTTGTGGAAAAGTATTAAAAATATTTTTATAGAACTTTATGTATTCTAAAATTATAATGACTAGAAGTTAGGAGCATTTTTAATGAGGTCTCTGCTTCATAGCAAGAGATCAAAGAAGTTTTAGATAACAAAACAAACCTAAGAACAAAAGCTGATTAATTTTTAATTAAATGGATCCAAACTATCAAGAATCCATTTCTACAAAAGGGATGCATGTGAGAAGCAGGTCTTAGATACAAATTTCCCCAAAGGAATCGTAAGATTCAGGTTAAAGTCTATGGACATCTGATTCTTTGCCCCAGAGACCACAGACTCCAGTGAAGCTTTTTGTGTGGAAGGTGTTGGGCTGCTCATGAGAACAGGATCTCAGGTAGTAATCAGTGCCAACTTCACTGAAGGTCAGATACTGCTTTCAAAAGTGCTCCATGCGGAAGTATTACAGTAGGCTGCATGAACCCTCACAGAATTTGAGGGATCCAAAGGAAAGTAGGACCTTGAGTTCTCTGTTTCAAAGTGGCTATGGGTTTGCTCTGCTCTTGAGCCACTCTCCACAGATAGCAGGTCTCTCATTCAGGCCCTTCATGCCTAGAGCTGGTTAAAAGCACCCTGCAATTGTTAGTACATGAGTTCCTTTTGTCTTTTTTTGGTTTCTCTACCTGTACTTTTATAAATAGACCTATTATTAACTCTGTTCTATTTCTCAGTTAAGTTGTACTTTTCCTACTAGGATCTAAGAGATATGTCAGTTCTTTATCAAGATTCAAAGTAAGTGATTTGCCCTGCAGTTCCTAGGAGAGGAGTATGGGTTCCTACTCTGCTTTCTCTGAAGGTATAGCATTTTGAGGTTCTAATCTTGTAGAATAGGAGGGACAATTAAATCACTTTGAATAGAACCTTGGTTTTATCTCTGTTTTCCTACATCCAGAAAACCTTGAACACTGAAGGTCAAACTCATGAGATTCATCAAAGACTCACAGCTAAAGCCTCTTGAGGTATATCCTCCACTAAAGATATAGACCAAGAACTACTTCTTTATCATTTCTTAAATTTTAGTTTTGAGAATTGAATTCAGTGCCTTGAGCACTTTGGTCAAATGTTCAACTAGTAAGCCACACCAAAGTCCCTCTTGATGCTTTTAAGATAGTTTATCTTTCACCCAGGACTTTCAGGTTTTTTTCAGCATACCACCATTGTATTACCAAAAATCTAATTTCTCTGTTATTTTCTTATTATGACAGATGAGGGCTTTTATCTCCTTACATACTTTTCCTCTCCATCCTCTTGACATTGTATAACATGTCTTTATATTTGTTTTAGTTTTTTTTCCAATTCTATATTTAGTGTTTCCTGTTTTGACTATGAAAATATGCATTTTCTAACCAAAAAATGTACTATGATTACTTTCTCTTTCTTATTTTTCTTGCAGTTTGCAGATTTTTTTTCATGTAGAGCTAAAACTTACCAGTTTATGCCTTTCCTATATCTTGGTTGATACTTAATTTGGGTATAGAATTCATGGGTAAAACTTTTTTATCTAAAGATTGTTTAATACAATGTCTTATTATTCCTTTTTTCTAATGTCTTGGAAACATTTGATGTTGTTCTGATTCTTCTGCATACATCTGTTTTTCTTTCTCTCTGGAAAGCTTTAAGGTCTACTTTTGTTCCCTACAGTTCAAAGAAATAAAGTTCATAGTGCATATTTTTAAAAAAATCTATTTCACTAGGCACTCACACTCTCCAAAATCTGGAAATACTTGTCTTTAAGTTTTGTGTAACTTTTAAAATTGTTTAATAACATTTCCCTTAATTTTTCATTTTAATTAGAAGACTGGTACTCCTAAGAATGTACTTTAATTTTCTCATATTTTATGTTCAGATTTTGTCTTCTTGTTTTCTGTTTGTTGAGACTTATGACCTTTTTCTTCTAACCTTCTTACTAAAAATTTTAAAATTGTTCAAATGATTTTTCCTAGTTTTTACTTGTTCTTTTCTTATTACTTAACATATTGTTTGGTTTCAATATGCAACATCTTTTGTTATCTGTCTGATGTTATTGTTTATAGTTTGTTTTGTTTTTGTCCCTTCTGTGTTGAGACTATGCTCAAAGGATTGATGATACACTATAAAGAGTCAGGTTAGAAATTGTGCAGGGGAGTGGCTTGCAAAGTGACGAGCTTCACCAGATGGCCACAGTTCACAGCTTGAGGTAATTTTGCCCCTTACTCATCCAAACCCCAGAGATATTTTTGTTTTCAGATTTTTTGTAATGTATTTAGTACAGGATGTACAGGGTCTCACTACACTGATTGGACACATAGTGAACCTCCTGTTTTCAACCTCCCAAGTGCTGGGATTATAGGTGCGTGCCACCATGCCCAGTCTCAATTGCTGTCTCAGTGTGCCCCAGAGGTGGGGCCTGACAGCACGCTGGGGATTGAACCCTGGTCCCTGCACCTGCCTAAACAGGCACTTCAGTCTGCTGAGCTATCTGGCCAGCCCTCCCTAGAGATATTTTTGATTATCATAAAAGCAAAGGATGCTACTGATACCTGCTTGACAGATGCCAACAATGCTGCTAAACATTCTGCAATGCACAGGACAGGCCTTGATTACAAAGAATTACCTGATCCAAAATTTCAAGAGAACCTTGGTAAGAACTTGTACTATAGGAGGATAGCCAGCCTGCTTGCTCACTGTGGGTGGGCGCCATGTGTCAGTAGCCAAAGTGCTCTATTTTCCTTAGTGTGTGTGGTCAGTTTCTCCAGGGAAGAATCGTCCAGCTTCCTTCTATAAAAAGGAAACTCAGTTATTCATGTCTCAAGCTGAATAAAGGAGAAAGGTTGGCAGGTGCTCTTGAGCTTTTAATAAGGAGCCTTGCCTAAAATCCTGTTTTCACTCTCACACTTCACCTTATCATGCTTTTTGTTAATACTCCTCCTGCTGGTTCTGCCTGTTTCTAGAGGAGTAGCGACCAAACTGACAGAGGTAGGGATGAGCACATGAAGATCTATTTTTTTCCCCTTTACACATTTTCAAATAATCTGCTATTATTAATAACTACAGATCCATTCCTTTTGGGCCATTCTGGGGTCCTGTGGGCCAAGTCACTTTGCTTCTGGCTAGTAGCGCGTCTGCAGACATTTAGATTTGACTTTATTTGGTTCTGCTAAACCATTTACCACTCCTCCATCTGATTTCCCTGCTGACAGAGTGTGGTTTGGGGTTACAGATGTTTCCTAGACTCACTGAAGATGGAATTTAAGTTTCGGTTTCTTGTTCTTCTTGTGAAAGGGAAAGAGTCGGAAATGTCTTTTAAAAAAGAAGTAATCATGAATTTCATGCTAAATTGCAGAAACTTACTCTGTGTTTAGTTGTTTGAAGTTCACAATTTAAACATAGATTGTGCTCTTTGTAATATGTAATAGGACATCTTTGGTCCTCTGTTTTGAGTCCTTTTGCCTTCATCACAGCAGTGTAGCTATTCTTTTCATGCAAAAATCCAGACTTTGAAAGGATTAAGATTTTGGTTGAAATGTAACAGGCAGTTGGAATGGAAAAAGGGAGGAGGAAACAAGGTGGAAAGATTTCTAGAGAGAAAAAATTATGGATAAAAAGGATGTGGAGATAGAAAAGAACTTTTGGGGTAATAATAATGATAATTATTGGTACTGACTTGGTGAGCTCTCTGCTAACTCATCCATACATTACATCCTATAAAGAAGCCAAAGTTGTTATTATCATGCTCCTTACAACAAACATAGTACAAGAGAGTGAGTCACAGAGGGGTTCAGCAATTTACCAACATCCTAGTAAGTGACAGGTCAGGGAGGGAGGTCCAGACATAGTTTTTAATGACCACATTACACTGTACATTGGTGCGAAATGGCTCTACCAAGATGAATGAGTGCTAGGAGACACAACAGGGAAGATGCTTAGAACCAGACTGTCAGGGCTGGGGAGATGGCTCAGCAGTATAAATGTCTGCCTGGTGTGCACAAGGTCCTGAGTTCAATCCCCGGGTACCCCAAAAATAAATAAAATAAAAGAACCAGACTGTTAAAGAATCTTGTGATTTTATCTATCGATTTATTTATTTATTTATGTGATACAGGGTCTTACTATGCAGTTTGCAGTCATAGTGATCCTCCTGTCTCAGCCTCCCCAGTGCTGAGATTGCAGGCATGCACCATCATGCCCAGTTCCGGGGTTAGTATGGGGCACCCAGGGGTTCCAGGCTGGCAAGGCATGTAGTATCCGGAATCAAACTTGGGCCCTTGCAGTTGCGAGGCAAATGCTTAGACTGCTGAGCTATCTCCTCAGCCCCGTTAAAGGATCTTGTAGCAGACCAAAGTGTTTGGATTTTATCAAGCTTATCATATATATTTTTTTGTATGTTTTAATTGTTGTTCATTTAGTTGGTTTCTTCCCTTTTTATTTTTTATTTTTATTTTAAAAAGACAAAATAACAAAACAATTTCAAAACAGGTTAATAGGAAAGTTACAATAATTAGTACATTGCTTATTGTTGTCTTTATAGTAGTTATTCAGAGTACAAGGTAGAGGCATGATAGCTTGTCCAAAAAATATCAGCACAAACATTTTCAATGAATTAAGTGAAACTGGTTGTGTAAGTATCTTAACTATCTTGCATGTGTTTATATATACAGATTTTTTTTCTCCTTTTGAATGTACCAGCTTGTGTATCCTAAGCAAGGCCAAACTAGCAGTTTATCTCTATGTCCTTCTTCAATTGTTCTCATCCATCAGAAGAAAAAGCCTTAGCATTTCTTTTCTCTGAGGTATCTCCTAAGTCCCAGGGCTGACAGCCATCTTTAGAATGATGGATTGAACCAAACCATGTTTCTACTTAGCTTCTCCAAATACCACACCACCATGACCCTTGGTGTGGGCTGCTGCTGCTCTCTGCGCGGCTGATCTTTCAGGAAAAGGATCTTTGTCTTGTTCTAGGATTTGAAACTTGGCACTTGTTTCTTGAGTTAAGCTTGATAAAGATTTGGCAGTTTTGCAAATCTTTTCAAAGAATCAGAGTTTTCTTTTTATTGATTTTCTTCTTCATTTTTATACTTTGCATTTTATTAATTTTTATCAGTTGCTTTGAGTTCAGTTTTCCTTTTCTTTCTTTTCCCTTTTTTTTTCCCTTTGAGTGTTTTAAGCTAGAACATAAGGTTCTTGACTTGAGATCTTTTTTTTTCTGAATACAGGAATTTATTTATTTATTTATTTTTATTTATTTATTTATTTTTTTTGGTGGAACCAGGGATTGAACTCAGGCCTTTGCTCTAGCCAGAGAAGTGCTTATTCTACTGAACCATCTCCCTGGTCCCATTACGGGAATTTATAGAGGGCCTACTACATACTATTTCAACTGTGTCCCATCAGTTATGGTATATCATTTTCATTCATCTCTAAGAATTCATTTTCACTGGGGAGATAGCTCAGTGGCATAAGTTCTGCCTAGTAAGTGCAAGGTTCTGAGTTTGATTCCTGATACCAAAAATATATAAATTAATAATAATAATAATAATTTATTTTTTTGTGACTTCTATCTTAATCCATTGCATATCTTTTTCTTTTCTCCTACTATCAATCTACTTATATTTTTTGTTCTAAAAATGTCTCTTGTAGATAAAAATTGGATGTTTTTAAATCTAATATCTAATTTCTGCCTTTGTTTAAGTAATACATTTAATGTAGTTTTTGAATGTAATTTTACTTTTAATTTTATGCCTTTGTCTCTTTATTCCTTCTGTATTGCTTTTTTGCATTATGTGAATAATTTCTTGTATAGTATTTTAAGTTAATTAGTGATTATTATTATTATTTATTTTATTTTATTTTATTTTTTGCAGAACCAGGGATTGAACTCAGGCCCTTGCGCTTGCC
>NDGN011196767.1:0-14921 GCA_002564285.1 Tympanoctomys barrerae | reverse complement strand
GCAGGTTTTTGAAACTAGTAGTTAATTGGTAGGATTCTCACCCTGACTAACTATATATGCTGACCCCTGTGAACTAAACAACAGCACTGAAGATAGCAATGTGTAATGGTAGGGTCATGCTTGGAAGGCCTGTCATTCTGGTATTCTAAATATGTACTGCTTGTCATGACATGCCAATTACTGCCATACTGACTCTCATGTAAATTTTTGTTTAAAAAAAGGTAATAAATAAAAACAAGAGACAAGAAAAAAAGTCATAGGAGTGTCCTGCTACAAGGCTGTATATGGTTAGATTTCTAAATTTCTGTGTAAAAATATCTAACTTTATTGCAATTTTTTAATTTTGTTTCTTCATATTCTGGAGGGACTTAAAGTTTAACATAGTAATACTTGGTGGAAAATACTTCTTCCATGTTATGCCTAAGATGTTTGATACTCAGACAGATAGTGAGGTAAAGCTCAACTGCTTATATTGTAGGGTAATAATAATAAGCTTCTCTTCTGGAGGTTTAACACCCCAAGTTTTCAGACCAAAAATTAGAGAAAAAGAAGGGCTGCAATGACAGCCAACATTTTGGCCCTAGCCTTTCAACGTCAGTGAAGACTCAGGACATAGGATATCCTGTACTGTAACATCAAAATCATTTCTAACATGAAAATACTGTATGATGCATTGAAGTTGGAATGTGGAGACATCTTTTGCAGAAAGATTTGTCTCTGCCTGTTCTGTGCTGTCAGAGAGGTGACAGCAAGGTCAACACCTGGTGTTTGCTGTCCAGGAGCAGGCCATTTGAATCTGCATGCTCCCGTGTCCTCTTCAAGGTGGAAAGTGACAGTGGTCACCCTGGCAGCTCTGGGAAGTCGCTTTGCCTCTCAGAGGTAGAATGGAGGTGGGGACAAGTGGACATTGGCCCTGTGAGCTTGTGCCAAGGCGAGGCAGGAGGACAGCCCCTCGGCAAAGAGGAGGAAGTTAATAAAGGCAGTGGAAACGCATTTCAAACATCCATGGCAGCCTGCTTAATAATTTAGCACAGCCATCCTCATTCATAGCAAGCAGTCTGGGGCAAGTGCACCATGTTGCTCAGGACAAGGCCCCAGATGCGTTTCTTATCCAGTGACAGAGGTGGCTCCCCTGGGACTGCCATGCCCCGGTGGAGCACCTCACAAGAGCAATGTTGTCTCCCAGTTTCTGCACCTGGGCTCACCTCTGTTTCTGCCTGCACCAGTCCTCTCATAAGGACATCAGATGTCACCTCTGGGAAGTGCCTGGTTCCAGTCACCCCTGAGGTCCAGGGACTAGGAGGGCATGAATTTGGGCAGGGTACATTCACCCATCACACGAGAGTGACCTCAGAGGAGCAGCTGTCCGAGCTTCATTTCCTCATCTATAATATGACAGGGGTACTCAGATTAAAATCTTCCCACCAAGATTAAAAATACTATATTTAAAGAACTTAAACACAGTAGAGGCAACTCAGAACAGGCTGGCAGAAAAATGTGCAGACTCCTCACATTCTTACATAGTGCACGCTTGTTTCTCACTGATCTTCCAGGCCAGGTGGCTTTCCTCCAAGCAGGGATGCCGGAGCCCAGCTTCCTTCCAAGATCTGGACTAATCCATGTCCAGGCAGCAGCCTCCAGGACTGCCCAGACCCAGAGACAAAAGGTCTTACCCAGTAAGGACAGCTCACTTTGAAATGCAGCATGTTAGTTGAACACCTCAACATTTATTCTAGAAATCCTCTCTCTTACCTCAGCAACACTTCTTCCAAATAAGGAGATAGAGGAGGTGATATATTAAAACACAGGTTTTTGAGTTAATCAGTGGCAGACACAGGATTGTGATGTACAGACTTTGCTTTCTTCTCTCTATCACCCACCTCAACACACACACACACACACACACACACACACACACACACACAGCAGCTTCAGGTCACTCATTGCAATCCTGATTCCTACCCAAATCTTCTCAACCTACTAATAGAACAATTTCCAACACAGATGCTGGTACATAAAGTGTTAAAGCGTTGCCCCTTTCCTTTAGTCTTACGTGTCTATAACTGAGCCCTCTCAAGCACAGGTACTTGCATACACACAAACACACACACACACACTCACAGACATATATGCTTGTGTGAGTGTACACATGCATGCACACACACACACATACCACCCACTAGCTGCGTAAGAATGAAGAAGCCCTCCTGCTTCCTATCAAATCCCTTTCTCCCTGACAACCAAGCAAGAGAGAAACAGCTAGGGCAAAGCTAGAGACTGACCTCTCTCACTCCCACTCTTGCCCTCTTGGTGGATTTTCTTGATGCTAAACTCTCCCACAAGTAGAATGACAAGATCTAAAATCAAGCAGTCATTGATCCACATCTCTGAGAACGAATCCTTTGTTTTTCTGAGTGAACCCCTAGAGTTTTATGCCTTGACCGTGTGAAGCAGGACTGACTGAATTTATGTATGTGGACTTGTCCTCCAGCTCTGTGGACTGAAGGGAGAAACTCCCGTGTGCTCCCATGGCGAGGACCAAGAAGGAGCCCTCTTGTGGAAGCCTTCGATGGAGGCCCAGGTACCCATCGGGTCCAGCAAAGTGACGTTCTCCTTCTGCTTTCTCCATTACCCCTTCTCTCACTAGATAGAATCAAGGAGAAATGAAAACAAGATTCAGGTAAATAAGAAAGCAACACAAAGCCACTGCTGTCTTCTGACGATGGTCCAAGCCATGACAGAAGTTTGCCCTGACCCAAAGTCTCCCCAGTCCGGCTACTTGCCGGTAGGAGGCCATGCTCAGGTTCCCTTTGCTGTAATGAACTTAGAGGATGGGGATGCCATTTTGACTTATGGCTTTAGACTTTCAGTTCATGGTGGGATGGCCTGCGGGGGCATATCATGAGGGGATCACGATAGAAAAAATATGCACCTGTGGATGGGGTATAAAAAAGAGAAGAATAAGTGGCAAATGTCCCACAGTTGCCTTCAAGGGCAACTGCACCATGTTGTTCAGGTGCCAGCAGCGACTAGGAGAACTCCCGGGAAGCCCCACCACTTCCTAATAGCACAAAGCAAGGCACAAGTCGTTAACCTTGGGCTTTGGGAAAATACTCAAGACCCAAACTACAGCATGTGGCTATCTTTAAAAAAAAAAAAAAGTTGCAGATGTTCCATGTGACCCAGTTACTCCCCTTCTGAGTATCTTCCTGGAAGAATTGAAGGCATCATATTACAGAGATACACGCATGCCCGTGCTTACAGCAGCACGAGGTAGAGTAGCTACATCTTGGAAGGGTCTCCATGTCCACTGACAGGTAACATAACAGAAATGGGGTGTTTACACACAGTGGAGTCCTGCTGTGCCATGAAGACAGATAGGGACATGGACACAGCGTGAGACCATGCTGGCAGCTGAAATAAATCACACACGTAAGTGTTGATGTCACACAGTTTCTCTTATCTGAGACACATAATAGGAAGTAGGGAGCTAGAACTCTTTCAAGTGGAAAGAAGAGCAAGAGAGAAAGGCAGAGAAAGGAAGCAGAGATGGAGTGTAAAAGAAATGAAGATGTAATATGTGCACGTCCCCGACCGCACAAAAAAAGTAAACATTGTGCGTGCACAAATATACTCATATACACAACAGTGCTAGTAAATGTGAGAAGTGGGCAGGTCATAAAGCTTTCGAGACCTGTTCAGATCAGAAAGACACTGACTCTCCGTTTGGAGCTGAGTATTTTCTCCACCTCAGCTTCCCGTCCCACTGCAGACATTTTCAAAATGACTCGGCTCCACTGAGGACAGAATAAAGGAGACTCAGCTATTTAGAGAACACACACGGGGACCACAGCTAAACAGCTGCCTGCCCCAAATCCAAGTTGTCATTTCTTTAGATTAAGGAGCGGCCTAACAAAAACGTATGCAGAGACTCTTGCTACGATTGCAGTGGAGATAAATTATAATAATTAAAGTGTCATGCATCAAATTTGACAGGATTGGTGACAAGAGTCACTATTAGAGTCACTTCTTACAAATGAAGAACACACGTAATTAAAAGTAAAGAGGGATCAATAAAGGTTACACAAATTCCAGCTGCAGAAAACACTCTGATATTTAAAAATCAATTTGAAGATGAGCAAGCATGTTAATAAGGCAAATATTTATTTTTAGTAGATCTTGGAATCAGCGCTTTTCAAAGTCAAAAGGCTCCATGGCTTGTGATGAAATAAAAGTGAAGACAGATACTTCAAGAGGATAACACACTTTTTTCAGCTCGTTTCCAAAATCTGAGCACGATGGCATAAAAATCAAAAGAAGAAAAAAACAAAAATGATGAGAAAACCATCAGTGCCAACAGGGTGGTATGGCGGTTCATGAACACTGTTGTTTGTGAGCAATTTTGGTCTTGGACAGAAGCACTGAGAACATTTTTGTTATTTGTTTGTTTGTCTGTGAACTCTGGATCAGGTGACAAACATGACCACGGCCATCTTTCCCATGTGAATGCAAATGTCACCTTCTTTTCCACAATCCTACAGTGAAGTAAGTCTGTGAGCCACGCCGCCACTGTGCCCGTGCAGCGCTTCGTAGCACACACGCACTTTCACCAGAGTCTGGATGCAGTTCCCTGCCCGCTCAGCGTGCCCTCACCCTTCATCTTTCCTTCCTGTCTCCCTACCTTCCTGCCATTTTCCTGACTGGTCGCATGATTGGCCCTGTGGTCAAGTGCTGGGAATGCTCTAATGCAGGGAGGGGAGGCCGACTTTATTCATTTATTTTTCTTTTGGCCAGCCCAGCCAAAAGATCCAGCTCACGGTGGGGTCTGGGGCAGCATGTGATACCAGGCATGGAACGGTGGTCCCCTGTGCCTGCCTAAGCTTGCTAAGCAGGCCTGTTAGACCCCTGAGCGCTCTCTCTGGCCCAGAGGAAGACTTTAAATAAACAATCAAAATCATTTTTTTCACATTATGATAAGGAAAAGAGTAGGCAAGTGAAAAGAGAGATAATAATGAATCGGGGCAACTTTGGAAACATAAATGTGGGAGAACTCTCTTGGTGCGGTCACATTAAACCTCAGGGAGACAGGAGAGGCGAGAACATGGGAGGGGACAGTTCTGCAGCTCCGGTAACAGTGCCACGCATTAGATGACTAAAACGTTAGGAATTTGGCCGGTCACAGGTTTTCAGGGCAGAGTCTGAGATGGAGGTGTCAACAGGGTTGGTGTCTGCCTTAGGCAGAATCTGTTCCAAGCCTCCCCGTCATTTCTTGTGACCTTCTAGTGGCTCTGGCTTGTGGCTGCACTCCCTCTCCCTGTGTTTTCCCTTGGTTCTCTGTGCGAGGGTCTCTCAGTGTCTTAATGTCTTTTTGCAGAGAACATAATCATATTAGACCAAAGATTTGATCTTGATTATCTACAAAGGTTCTACAAATATGGTCAGATGCACAGGTCCTATAACTTAGGACTTCAAATCTTTTCTACAGAGGTTATTTAACCCTTGGGACTGGGCACTGCACATTGTCGGTAGAGGGAACACCAAGCACAAACATGCAGAAGCAGGAGGCAGCTTGTAGATGTGAACGCTATGAACCATTGAGGGGGCTTCCCTTGTACTAAGGACTCAGAGCCCAGAGGGATGTCGCTGGCTTATCCTCAGAGGCTGTCCATTAAGGCCACTTGCATTTAAGACTGAAGACAAGTCTCTCTACCACTCTCAAACTTTCCTTTCCTTTCCAGGAGAAAGTCCTTAACAACTTTCTCCTAGGCATCTAAGAGATGTGCTTGGAGAATCAGTGCTCTTACCTAATGCTGTACAATGCAGACAGATGTATTTTTTAAAAATCTCGATGTGGATGGAAATTATAAGCCTGCCAAACAACTGGTTCTTATTAAAGACTGAGAAAGTTAAAAAAATAAAAACTGGGCAAATAGAACTTGTTTAATTATGAATTCGGGTACAGAATTCAGCTCCCCTGCCTCAGTGGCGCCTGGAAATGCTTGTGTCTAAGCATCTGACTTTGAGAAACAGCACAACAAGCAAAAGACCTTGAATCCTGGCTCTGCTGGCTCAGAGGTGACACTGGGGACATCACTTCACCTGTCTCCAAGCCACAGACTCCTAACCTCTAATGAGCAGAAACTACAGTGGTGGTTACCACCCATGGGGTTGCCTGTGCAAAGTGGCTGTCGGAGGCCCATGAGGAAGAGCGCCTATACTCAGGCACTAATACGAGCTTATGAAATAACTATTGTACTTTTTCATCCCACCTACTTCATTTTTTATCTTTAACTGTCATCTCCTTGGGTTCTATCTTGCCTGATTCTCTCTTTTTTAGCTGTTCTTCTAATTCTTTCAATAACAACCATTATATGGACCAATCAGATACGAATGAACAGTATTTCTAAGGTATTGCCAAGCCGTGTTGTATCTACCATCTCATCGACACATACTCCCAGGAATGTGGCTCTAGGGATGCTGGCAGATCTGTGCCAGATGCCTGGGTGTCTAAATATCAGGAAGCCTGTGAACTCAACCCTGAGTTCTGCTACTGAACCGAGTTCTGACGTTTTAACATTCTGTGTGGTGGATGAAGATAACCACTTCCCACTAAAAAAGAACAGCTAACCTAGTGTGTGCTCACTACATGCCCCACACTCTGCTAAGGGCTCCACATACAACACAGAAGTGCCCTCTTATCTGTAGGGCCCACATCCAAAGACTCCCAGTGGGTGCCTCAAGTTGTGGGTAACACTGAGCCCTTCCTATACTATGTTCTTACCTGTACATACAGGCTTAAGCAAAGGCTTAGTTTATAAATGGGTCATGATAAGGGCTTAACACCTATCTCAGTTATTCTTCTCTCCTTGGTGGGACAAAACAACCAACACCAAAAAGGAAGGAAGGAAAGGTTTGCTTAGCTCAGAGTTTGTGCAGCTTTCAGTCCATACTCAGTTGGCTCCAAGGCAAAGCAGCACATGGCAGAGGGCAGCGGTTCATGGTGGTGGAATACAGCACAACCCAAGAGCAAGATGGAGGAGTAGCGGCGACAATGGCTACAGAGAGCAAGTCTCTCTCTCCTCTTTGTCCCTCCCAGCATGGGTGTAATTCTCACACCCATAATCCCAGTGGATCATGAATTAATCAAAGTCTAGAAAAGTCCACCCCATGGTTGCATGAGGCTTTGCAGGTACACCTAGACCCAAGGCATAATAACCACTTTTATTAAAATGAGACAATGATGACGATGTACACTGCATAAAGTCATTGTCATTATGCACCGATGTGGAAGTGTCTTCCCTCCTCAATTCCTGTCTCTAAATATCCTCTTTCCTGACAACTGTTAGTCACAGGTAAGTGAAATTAAAGAAAGAGACACCACAAAGAAGAGGATGGTGGCAATTCTTTTTGTCCTCAAAAATTCTTGTGTGGTAGAAATTATCTTTATCTCCACCGAATGTTAAAGTCACAAGTGCAGGAGGATGTGGTGGCTCATCCAGCTGGGGAATATTCGGACATCTGAGAAGGGTCAGGGCTCTGACTTCATGGGATCGTGAGAGGACCTCAGTGACCTGCAGGGTCTGAGGTGTTGCCTCCCCTGACTTCTGGCGTGACACTTCCAGCCCACATGCCGGCCTGCCCAGTGACCTTTCACAGCTCTGCTGGGAGTTGGACACTGAGCCACCTCCTCTTGAACCTGAGCCTTGGCTGACAAAGCACAGAGCACATGGAACTGTGTGGCTACCAGGGCCGAGTCAGTCGAGCTTCGGCAGCTCCCACTTTGCCCTATTGGGAACCCAACTTCTTAGACACCTGAGTGGCTTCCTGGAGAGCCCATGAGGAAGAGGATCAAGAACTCTGGCCCCTGGCCCCTGCTCAGTGAGCAGCCATGGGCCTGCAGCCCTGAATTCTGTTCACCTTCACACCACAGCTGATTCTCCTCAGAGAGTGAGGCTGCCCTGTTCTACCCACAGGACCACTAAAGACCACAACCTGTCATTGTTTGCAGTCTCCACATTTTGGGATGCGTGGATTGGGCCCCTGAATTGTCAAGGTAGTGCCTGGCACTAATGCAAAGTCATTGTTTGAGCTCTGTTAAAGTCCCAGCCTCACAGACTTGCAATGAGTTACCTGACAGCTCAAGTCCACGAAAATACAAGTAGTGGCTTGAACACTGGCTTCCTGCATTCAGGGGCTAGGGCCTTTCCTCCTCACCTGCACCTCTGCAGGGTGATTCCACCCAGGACCCCTCAGCTCCTTCCTTGCTGTCAGCATCATCAAGCTGTGGGCCTTCACCTCTTCATGTCGCCTCATCCCAGTGCCCACAACACCAGCCTTCCTGCTGCCACCGTGTCCCCTCCCTACAGCTGCCAGGCTAATCTTGGTAAAGGGCAAATGGAGGCTGCCACTTCCTTGTGCAGCCATAAGACCAAGAGTTGGGTCCCGTCGTTCTCTAACCTGCCCATCAGGCCCTGGGGCTTGGATGGCTCTCAGCCTTGTTCCCTCCGCCATGCCTCCAGCCCTGCTGCCCCGCACACCTGACTCTTGCTCCCTCCTGGGACTCCTTGCTGCCTGTCCCCTCTGCTCTCCTTCCAAAGGTTGCTTTCTCAGAGCTGCTCTCAAACCAGGCGTGACTGAAGCTTTGCCTCCCACCCCTTCCTCCTCCTGCTCCTTTTGTCTAGTAAAACCCACATCTTCACACCTGAATATGCACATGACTGCAGGTATAATTTATGTGTATTTTTTATTCAATCTGTTTCTAAGATTGATGAAGAGGGGGGCTTTGTTCAACTTTTTATCATCCATTTCCCACTGCTCAGAAGAGCGGAGTAGCGTTTGACTAGAACAGTGGGGTTGGGGGTTTGCAAATTCCCTGGAAAATGTTGCCTGTTTTGTCTATATGTCGCTGTGGGTGTGGAGTCCTTCCCTGGTCAGCGTGCGTCCAGATCCAGCATCCTCTGGGCCTCCGCTTAGTCTGTTGCTGATGCTGGCTGGCAGCTCTCCTCTCCATCCTGGGGCTTATGAAGGTGTGGAAACAGCACCCACCATCCACACACTGGGCACCATCGATGGCTGGCTGGTGGCCCATGCCACATGAGCCTTGTGTCCCCTGTCCTTTTGGATCAACCACCCAAGCTTTGGGGCAGGAGGACACAACTTTGTCTGTATCCAAAGCTTAGCATGCAGATGGCAACCTGAGACTCTGGGGGAGCCTCCGGCACCCAAGACATCTGCCAGAGCAAGGTCACTCGGGCAGAAGATGAAGAAGAAATTATTAGAGCCAAGTAGTGTTATCGTCACTGCATGTGTGAGAATGCAGGGACACACTTAGCCATCAGAGGAGATCGGCTCGCACCCAGTGGCTCTGGCAGGACTTGGAAGCCAGTCCTCCTGCAGGCCTTGCTCCAGCGAGGCTGTGGCGTGGCAAGGCCTGACGTCCTCCCGCACTGCAGCACAGGAAGGCTCCCTCGGGACATGTCCTGGGTGGGCTTCCTCCCTGGGCTGTGAATCCTGCAGTTAATCGTTTCCACACTGGATATCACAGAACTGTGCTTTTAACCACATAAATGCATTAGTCTGAATTGAGGTGTGTTCTTCAATATAAAATGCATACCATATTTAAAGACTTAATAAGAAAAAATATATAAAGCATCTTACTTGCTATTGTTATGTTGATTACTGAGCAGAAATCATATTTTATAACATTATTATTCTATTATTATTGTTGTTATTATTATTATTCTATTATTTAGAACATATTACTACTGGTTTAGCCTGTTTATTCATTTATGAATGCAACTACTAGAAAAATTTAAATCATATGCAAAGCTCAAAAATAGGAATAAAACCCAAATATGCTAATGATCTAGGCAAACCTGATGTTTTCTTGCAGCATTGCCTTGAAGTGAAATATTAGCTCTCAGTTATTTCTGAATCACTAAAAAGGAGACGTGTGTCTCCACACTGGAAGCAAGGCTCTTAGCACTGAACTCACATGGCCCTCCTCCTAGCAGACTTCTTAGGTCAGGAATCCACCCATCCTGCACTTCTCTCGGGCCAGGGTGACGTCTCCCCGGTACTGCTCCATGTGGCTGGATCGTCTGTCCTCAGGAACAGGAGAACTGTTCTGCAGGTCACCTGTCCCCCCATCCAAAGGAACACAGAGGCACCAAGAAAGCTGCGCAAGTCTGTCTTGGTCTGTTTGGGGCCAGCAGAAACATCTTAGCACCGCCGAGCTCTTCTTGGCTGTATCTTGTGTTCTGTGCAAGCTTTCCAGAGACTCTTGAGGTCTCTGGAGGCTGCAGCAGTCAGGAACGGGATTTGAAGAAGTGGCCCTTTCTGGTCACATAGATCTAGGTCTTGACCTTAGTTTCTTTGTAGCTTCCGTTCAAGAATTTCTGCAACTGTGAGGGCCACTCAGTGGTGGACTGTTAACCTCGCATGGGAAGGGCCCGGAGTTTGAGCCCAGCACAAGAAAAGCAACACAGCAATCGAAAGAAATGTTGGGGCTATGCATGGCCTCTGCACGTCTCAGTTCCCCCCACATGTAGGATGTAGGTAATTATACCATGGAGTTTTAGAAATATAAGGCGTTTACAAAGAATGAAAAAGAACATGGCAAATTGCCTTTGCTTTAAGCTTCTTCAGAAGCAGTCTGACCAGGATTTGAAGATACAAAGTCAGTTTGGGAGATGAAAGCCAGAAATAGGGTACCAGGCACTATGAGTTAAATGCATCTCCCCCGAATCTGTATTAATAGTAACACTAATCTCCAGGGCTCTAATATGCAGGCTCTTCCTGGGGGTGGGCACCTTGAAAGGAGGCCATGAGGGGAGGAATCCTGCTCCAACATGCCTGGCATCCTTACATGAAGAGGACACAGGACACAAGTGTGCACAGCAGATGCCTCCATAGGGACACACAAAAGAGGCACCTCCGAGCCACGGAGCGGGGCCCCACAAGGAAACGATGCTGCCGACACTGGGATCTGAGGCTTCCGGCATCAAGAATCATGAATGAATACATTCCTGTTGTCTAATCTTCCCAGTCTGTGGTATTTTGCAGCGGTCCCAGCCAACTAGCCTGGGTGAGGAAGCGAGACCAGGACGAGGAGGTCACAAGCACACTCATGAACAGCACACTAGTGGGTGACCACAGGCCTGGGGAGATATCAGAAGACCACAGTAGTTCTCTTCTTGCGAGAGGCACAGAAGCTGGGGTTTCCACCCACCCAGCTGCAGCCATCACTGGCTATAGCTAAGGTAGGGCATCAGCACCCTGTTGTCCCTGTGGCAGGCCGGGCTGGTCCCAGAGCCACTCTCTTCTGAGCGAAAGGCTTTGTGTTTCGTGGGGTACAACATGGCCCAGGGCATCTAGCAACCCCAAGGCTTAGTAAATGCTAATTCCCCTGTAAAGTTGAGGGCAGTGCCTATAGATTTAGCACCTACTTTCTGGTCCCACACACTGCCCTGGGCTCTGGAATTTTCCAAGGTACAAACCGATCAGGAGTCTACAGTGCTTTCACATGAAGTGTGGTAGGAGCAAGGCAGTCAGGGTGGCGAATGGGAACTTGTACCCAACAAATCATCTCAGAGCAGGATAAGCACTGCAGACAAAAGGACGCAGGAGGATGGGACAGGTGAGCTGAACATCACGTCACTCGTGTCTGTAAGAGAAGTGATAAAATCCTCAGAATCCCAGAAATCCTTCTCCACATAGAGGGAGAAGACTTGGTTTACCAAGGGATTCAGAATTCTATCTTAGGGAGAGGTTGTGGAAGGGGAGAACCTGTAGAACTACAGCAAAGAGATGCAAATCCAATTATTTAAAGGACACGCAAATGAACACTGAGGAGAGTGCCTTTCAGCTGGCACTAAATGTCCTCAGCCATTCTGAAGAGTTTCAGACTTGGGGAGACATAGTGTAGTTGGAGTTGAGCAGAGAAGCAATGGATTGCAGAGAAATCAACCAGTCAACAGCTGTGGGCTTCAGCACAGTTAGGCCTTGGGCAAACCCCACTTGGAAAATTCTCTACCATGGTGCCTGACACCAGAGGGCTTTGGGATGAGCCTTAACCAGAGGAGATTTTGTCCCAAAGAGACATTTGTTGGGACACTTTCATTGTCACAGCTAGGGAATGCTACAGGTACCTGATGGGGCAAAGTGAAGGATATTGCTATAGACTAAAATGTGTAAAACAGCACCTTCCAGCACAGAGGCCCAAGGAAGGACCCTGTGGGACAGTCAGGGACACTGGGTCTTCACTCTCCTGACTACAACTCTGGAGCCCATCTCTTATACCTATAATTAAATCACAGTACAGTAAGATCTCCATAGCAATATTCCCATGTGAGAAATGCTGAGCCGAGAGAGAGAGGGTGAGGCAGTAGAACGGGAACAGGACACAGAGGTAGACGTTCCTTAATGCCAGATGATCTGGAGCAAGGCCACTCTGATCCTTACTTTTCTGATCTGCCCAAATATTCTGGACGTAGATCCATGATGGAGAGAGTCACCAGCCACAGCCCGCAGCCTGGGACACAGGACGAGTCCTCATCTTGGGCATCAGCGCTGTCAGCCAGTGCCCCCTCCAGATACTCGGAGGACGCTGCACAGTCCCTGCGCTCAGCAATCATTCTGAGTGTGCCAGGTTTGGACAAATTACTTCTCATGTGCACATCCATCCCAAACACTTACTCATTTTCTTTTTGAGAGAATTGTCTTATGTGAATTAAAAGCAGAAAAGAAAAATAGACAGCTCTTCTAAAAGCTTTATGTGTTATCTGTTTTTCAATTCTTACCACTAAATTCTTCAGAAGGCAGACAAATAAATGGAGGTGATTAGGAAATAAAAAATAATGCTTGGAGACAGTAAAAGCGAAACTCTTTGCAAGAATTTTCTTTTAAATGTGTAAGGTTTATTCTCCCATTTGTAACAGCAGCTGGCTCGCTAATCCTTGCATTGTTCCTTGGGTTGAGATCTCAACCTTAAAGGAATGTCAAGAAGATGAAAATGAGTGTCCTGAAGTCCCAGCATCTCAGCGGGGCCTGGTCACAGTCACATCCACGTGGGCCACACAGAGTCCCAGTGGGTGACACCTTCTCTAAGCTCTCCCAGTTACGGGTGCCTTATCCTTGTGCCACCTTGTTTTGTGTCAATCTCATGCTAACTTTAGAAAATAATTATTTTTCTTCCCATTCTACACATGGGGACAAACGATGTTCATGACATTAAGTAACTTGTCCCAAACCACTCAGAAAGAATTGGTTCAACATTATTTAATTGTAGGCACTGAGTCCCCGAATGAGCATATAAGATGTGCATAAGTAACTTGGAATTCATCTCCTTGTTCTCTTTTTTTCAGATGCATAGACACTGGGGAAGCATGGCTGGCTTAGAAAAGGGTCAGAATGGGCCAGTTCAATGTAACTGCAAGCTCTGAACTATAAACAGAAATTCTGCATCTGAAGGCCAGCTGTACCTTAGCAAAAGTCACTCGACATGTCTGGCCTAAAGTACTGCCCATGTGTGAAAGGGACATTTGTGCTCCAGAGCTCCATAATTTGCATCCACTTACCTCTCTTGAACCATATGACAACTGGTCAACATGGCTGCATCAAAGATGTACAGCTACAAGGCACTTGCCTGTTCATTCCACACGTTTTAAATTCTAGAAGTCAGTCGACTGCCTGTTCTGTCTCATTATGTAATCTGGATACAGTCAGTGGCTGACACATAATAGAGTTTCTATAAATGCATCTTGGCTAAAAGAGTATCCAGAAAACATTTGGCAATGAATGTCTTCCCCCTCCATAGTATATGAGTTATTATAGACATTTAGTATAATTTCCTGCCCCATTTTAATTAATCAAATAAATGGCCACAAATGCATAGGATATTAATAAAATATTAAAATTAAAGTCATTCCTAAACTTCGCTGCATGTTAAATGCAGAACAGAGAATGAGCAGTAACTCTTAGAAGATGATGTTTTCTAGTCACGCATTTTGCAGGGTGTAGTTGTAACATTGCAGGCCTTGACAGTCACCCATTCCCCGGAAGTGACCCCTGGGCTGAATTGTAACCTCATGCAGCCAGGTGCCTCTGTGGTATTCCTGCTTGGTTTTCTAAGAGACATTACTAATGTTGCCTGTCCAAATTAGAGACCTTCATCTTTTCCTACAAAGTTGCTTCTCCCTCAGGCAACTTCGTCTCTGCAAGTGACAACTTCGTTCATGGAGTTGCTCAGGTCAAGAACCTCAGCGTCATCGGGGACGTGGCCCTTTCTCCTAATGCCACTCCCACTCTCTCTGCTAATGCTTCCTTTAGGCTCGACTTTGTTAAATGCCTAGAATCTGACCACTTTTCACATCATTGGTGACCTTCCCAGCGCCAGCCACTGCTGTCTCTCCTGCACTGCAGAAGCAGACCTGGCGGCTCTGTTGTGGTCCTTGCTCACATATGGGCAGAATAGCTCTATCTTCTGACTTTCCATATTTCAAATGTACCTTCCTTGTGCCGCTGCCTCAGGAGCTGGAGTGTGTTTCCCACACATGCCAGGAGAGTTCTTCTTTCTTTTTAATGTATCAGTTATTTAATCAAGTTCTTAGTAACACTGGGAACACTTAGTAACATTTAGAACCCTAATTTATGAGTTTAAATACCATTTGTCAGAACAAAAACAGATCACAGGTAGTCCCAGAGCTGAGGGACAGCTTTGATTTTTGCTAAAATCTCTGAGTCCACCACTTTCTGATCTACCTTGCGCTGCTCTGAAATCTGGTATCTCTCTTTCTTGGTGTTGAAGATCTCACTATTTTTTGTATTTAATTTTTTTGCTATTTTTTATAAATAAATAGCAATGAGACAGTTTCACAACCAATTACTAGTACATTTTCAATAATTAATGCATTGCATATTGT
>NDGN011196764.1:0-19759 GCA_002564285.1 Tympanoctomys barrerae | reverse complement strand
AGGAGGTGAGGGGCTGAGGATGTAGCTCAGTGTGAAGTCTTGGGTTTTTAAAATATAGCAGAGAGAACACCACAGCCTTGTCCTAAAACAAGCCTGCAGAAACCTGTCTAAGCTGCTGGTGTCCCATCTGTCTGTAGCACAGGCACCATATCATAAGGCCAGGCACGAGTCAGCTCAGAGATGAAGCCCCCAGAGCCTGGCCATCTCCTTAGAATCATAGAACAATAACATTTCATCAAAAGTTTCTATTGGGTATTCTAAGACTCTTGGAAAGCTGATAGAAGGCTTCTACATGACAGGGTACAAACCCTGGAACAGGGGTTCCTAACCTGACAGTGATTGGACAGAAGTAAAATCACCACTCTGCCCAGGGCTCCTAACATCTCAAGTCAATGGCTGCAGGGGGCCAGGTACTTCAAAGTTCAGAGCTTTCACACAAGAACAGAAAGTGTAAATGTGTGTGGGAGATGGGGTGGGAGGGGGGATGAGGAGAGACAGTCAATCCCACTAAGCATACCTCATATATAGCTCTTGAAGGCCAAAGCCTCCTACTTCTCCAGGGAGGGGCCCAGGGCCAGTGGTTTTTCCAAAGCTCCATGGGAGCCAGGATCAGGGCACTCAAGCTTCTGAAGTGAAGTGGGGGATCTAATCTCAAGCACAGCCCTAGGCAATCAGCAGCTGCTCAGCCATAGGGCCATGGGCCTCACATGTGCTTAGCACAACTCATTTCTAATTCTTCTTGCCTTGTGCACATTATGAAAACAAGGCCCTTGGGCACATTTCAATTCAGGTCAACACTGAGGAAACCATGCATGGTGACACTCTGCACATCAGGGTCTCCCTGGGCTGTGCAAATGGATGTGCCAGTCCTCAAGGAACTCCTCCGCCCACCCTACCTGTGGCTTCCCCAAAGTCAACACTGAACAGGCCCTTGCTGGAGGAGCCTGCAGGGTCCAGTTAATGAGGACAGAGCACAGAGAGGCCAGGGACTAGAAAAGAGCAGGGCTGTCCATAGGACAAGCAGCATGGTGCCAACAGCAAATGTAGGAGGAGGAGGGCTCTGTAGACTGTGGGGCCGGCACCAGAACCAAAATGTGGAGAGAGGAAGGTCCAGAAGGGGGAACTGTGGAAAGCTGTGCATGGTCACTGCCTCCCTCCTCCTGGCACTGAGAGACCACTGCCTGTAGCTTGCAGCCCTGTCCTTGTCCCAGCCCCAGGAAGCTGCTCCCATCATGGCAGCTTGCTTTCCACCCCCCATCAGGGCAACTACTTTTCCAGGGCTCACCTACTTCCCAGCCTCTGCCCTTCTGCAAGCCCACAGCCAACCCCTAGGCAGGGCTGTTCACACATGCGCCAGGAGCCAGTCCTGCCTGCCCTTACCCCGTGTGCTGACACCACCCAGGATGCTGCCCCAGATCCAAAAGCTCTCTGCAGCTCACAGAGCTCCATCTGGCAGCCAGCCCACTCCACCTCCTCATCTCAGAGGACAGAACCACCATGCAGGCCTCACGGACCAGATCTGACCCACCAGCCCAGACTCAGAAGTCCTAGCCCAGTGTCCAGTAGGCCCCTGATGTCCCTTCCACTCATGGTGTAGCAGTGACCTGGGTTCTACACCCTCATATTCTCTATGGTGCCTACATCTACCTTTCTCAAATCTGACCTGCTTACCACTGTCCACTACAGTCTTGCTCCTTCCCTGTCCTGTCCTGGTCACCTGTCCCAATAACTCCTGTGTATAGAGCAGCCAATGCATCTTCCAAAGAACAGAAGCAGCAGGTGCATACTGTGGAAGCTGCCTGAGTTCCAGAAAATTTCTGCTGTTCCTCAACATGGCTATCATGGGATAGACCTGGGAAAGGGCAGTGACCTGGCCTGCATCCTCTGGGCTCAGGGAGGATAGCTGCCGCCTCCTCCTCCAAGTGAGATCATACCTTCGCTGGTGGGCCACAGGCCTGAAGGACCATGTGCTGTTTGTGGCTGTGTCTGCAGGGGTGGCACAATGTCTTTTGGTGCTGCTAAGGGGATAACCAACATGCCAAAGATCTGCATGTTTGTATTCCAGCCCTGCCTGGCGGGGAGGGCTGGGCAGGGTGAGGGCCTCCTTGCAAACCCACCAAGCTACCTGGAGGTGCTGCTTGACATCAGGCTCTTGAGCACCACCCACCTGGCTCCTTGTGAGCTAGCAAGAGCTTATAACTGTGGTGGCACATGCATAGACAGTAAACCTCACTGGGAAAAACAGAACCAGAGTCAACCATGGAGAAGAGGCCACAGGCTCGTGCCTGCAGGACATACACTGAGAAGGACCAGACTGGAGCTCCTGCTGAGATCCAGGACTCGCAGTGGCCTAAACCAGCTGCCCTCAGCCATGTGGGAGACCTGTGGGTGCCACTGCTGGACTTACCATGTCAGCTCTTTGCTTCTGGCCTCCCAGTTCCTCCAGGGCCTGTGACAGCTGAGCCTGCAAGACATAACCGAGAGGGTCAGGGCTATTGATAAGACTCATGTCTGTTCCTACCCTAACACCCTACTGTGGCCACCCTTTCCTGTTTAGTGGCAGGCAAGGGACCAGGTGAGGCAGGGCTGAGATGCTACTCCAGGCAGGCCTAGGGTGCACCCCCAGTTGGAGAAGTGGCAGCTAGGAAACATGAAAATCCAAATTCCATCCCAAACCCTGCCCCTTAGTTACAGGAAGGTACTGGGGATGGGATGCTCTGTACCCAGGCAGCAAGAAGAAACAAGCCATCTTTTCCAGCTTGTATATGCTGTGGAAGGGTTGCCTGAGTCCCAGAAAATCTCTGTAGCTCCTCAATGTGGTTACCTGGGGGTGGACCTGGGAGGGAGCAGTGAGGCCTGGCCTGTGTCCTCTGGACTCAGGCAGAGAAAGGAGGGAGGGCTTGACCATTCAGCCAAGGGTGGCCTTCTCCTGACTAAGAGCCCCTGTAAGCCCCATATTGGGCCACAGCCTTGTACTGCCTGGCCTCTGCTGGAGCAGCCTAGTGATAGGGAGTTCACTCCTTGGGAAGGCCAGTGGAGCTCACCATGGAAGAGGTACAGCCCAGGCTCCAGAGCAGGAGCATGGGCCCAGGTGAGGGTGCAATGGCAAACCCTGCTACAGCCCAGTGCCTTAAATTCCTTGAGGCTCAAAGATAGGATCAGCCTCCAGAGACAATTGTCATCAGGCCAAGATGAGCTTACACCATGAGGGCAGATGGTGTTGCTCACAGGCCCTGCTGACACCCCTCTCCTGAACAGAGAGTGATGTATGGAGAGAACCAGGGACAGCCACCAAGTGAACTTCCCTGTCCTGAGCCAGCCTTTGTGCACTCCATCTATAAATGCCAACCATGCACAGGTACTTGTAGAGAAGGAGATCACCCTCACAGATCCAGGAGCAATCCTGCCCAATCAGCAGCCTTCTGAGGGCAGGGCCATGGGAAGTGAGTGGATGCATTTGTTTCTTCCCTTTGCCTCACACAGATGGGCTTGCGGAGGGAATGACAGCTGGATCTCCACCTCTGGAGCTGTCTACCTAGGTCTGAGGAGACTATGGACACAGAGGGCAACCCACAGAACCCACCTGAAGAGAACAGCTCTGGGACCAGGCTGCCTGCTTGCTCTCGGACACATAAATAATCCTGCTCTGCCCAGGCAGGATCCTGTCCCATTGTATCACCCACAAGAGGAACTCAGTAAGTACACAAATCCCCGCCACCTGATCAGTCTTTGGGACACATTGACCACCTATAAAGCAGTAAGAAAGAAACAAACACAACAGAATAATGGGCAAAGATACAAACAGACTTCTCCCAGAAAAGGAAATGCACACAGCCAGCAAACACACAGACAGGTAATTAACATGGTTAGTAATTAGGAAAATGCAAATCAGGACCAACAACGAATTACCACTTTGTACCCATTTGGTTGGCAAACATGAAGAACTCTGGCAGGACTGAGATCTGGAAAGGAAGTAAATCAACTGAATCTTGTCCATGTGGACAGTGGGAATGAAAACTAGAGAGTGACTCTGTAAAACAGTTTGGTATTTCCTTGCAGTTTAACAACTGTATTACATCTACATAAAATGTAACTTGGTAATTCTAGCCCAAGGTATATATTGAAAGAAACTATTAAACATGCCCCTGGCACTGAAGGACACCTGCCTGCTCCAAGTGACTTTGGTGTCCACATCTGAAGGCCAGCAAGGCACCCTAGAACTCAGCCTGTGCCTGATGCCCACTGGCATCTGGAGATGCTCAGAGAAGCTTGCCTCCTGTCAGCAGGAACACATTCCACCGTCTTCTACCAGCTCTACGCAGAACCACATCTTGGTGAAAGTTGACCAAAACCAAACTCCAGGAGACACACTGTGCTCTCTAGCACTGGGTATATCACCACATGGTCCAGCCATGCACCTCCTGCAAGGTCTCCCAAACATGCAGCCTGGGTGGGCAGTAGGGTAAGACAAGGTGCCTTTGAGGAGGAGGCCTGGGCCATCTCAGCCACATCTGTGCCCCAGCTGCGGCAACGTCACTCACCACATCCACATCTAAACAACAGATTCCTTTTGAAATTCTAGACCTGAGCAATAGAAGTACAACAATCTCATCAAAGAAATCACACAGTCTGTGCCAGGATGACACTAGTGCCCAGGCCTCCCCTCAAAAAGAGCCTAGCACATTTGGTCACTGCCCCTCCCCTAGAGAGGACAGACAGGGCAAGGTCCTAACTCCCAGTACAGCACCTCCTGTAGGGGCCACTTCCTCCACAGCACTGGGAAAAATAATGATGGCCTGGGCTTCCTCAAAGGACTCTCAGCACATGGCTGAGGCTGGGGCAGGTGGTGGGCAGCCTGGGGCTCAGGTGGTGCTAGTTTGTCTTTCAATGGACAGTGTCACACTTGTCAGAGCAGCTCCTTGTGATGGCTGCCTCCCACGCCACTGCAGAGGCTTTAAGGAGTGCAACTGTCTATACAGCGACTCTTGGAGATCTCTTGCCAGATGGAGCCAGATTACATTCTCAACAGGAGACCCGCCAAGATCTCTTGGTCCCACCCACTATTCCTGTTTGCCCACAGCTAGCCTTACCTACTGGCCCACACATTGGGGCTAGTGGCTGGCCTGAGCATCACATATCATATCTATTCTGGGCAAGCTCCTGGCTCTGACCAAGATGCTATCAACATAAAGAAACCAAGGAAGGCAGGGGCCCAGATGGTGTACTAGAGCCTAGAGTGGGTCACAGCTAGGGAATGGGAAGGTGCAGTCCCTGTTAGCCATCCATGGATAGGTGGCCAAGGAGGGTCCCAAGGGCAAAGTGACTGGGGTTGGTAACATACTGAGGAGCTGCCCCAGGGCCCGAATGTGCTCGAACATGAGCCATGGACATACGCATTACCCACAACATGTGGATGCTGCAGCAATACTGCAGCAGGGCTATTTTTATCCTGAAGTGTGAAGTAGCTGCCAGATGACCTGGCACCCCTGTCATGCAGTGAGCCCATGATGCAGCAGGGAAAACTGCAGGTGGCCAAAGGCTGGGACACTGCCCCACTGGCAGTAGATGCCACAGAACCCTACAGGGCACTGAGACAGCCTCTGTAGGATGTGGGATGGCCTGGCAGGGAAGACCAGAGAGCAGAGCACCAGGCCTGCATGGAGGCTGGTGCCCACACAAGCAGAGTCCCCAGAAGTCACATGCATAGTGATCCCGAGGGCTGCCCTAGGGTCTGAGTGCTGGGGTTGCTTTCTCTCACTTGCCTCTCCGTGCACTTCTCTTGACTATTCATTCCATCCTGCCATGTTCAGTCTTTGCAGGATGCACCCTTCCCATGTCTTCATGTGGGGCATCAGTAAAAAGGAAAGACCTTGAGAGTTGATACTGGGATGGACAGTGATGTCAGAGTCCACATGCAAGTAACAAGAGCAGGAGGTGGACAAGGGAAGTCTATTTTGCCTAGACTGGAAGTCAGAAATTACTCCAGATCACTGCAATCTGAAATTGGGGTTTTCTACATACCACCACACAGCCATCAGCACTGTAATCTGTTTTAATTAAATAAATTGGAAACACAGATCAAGCCAATGTGTGGAATCAAGGTGCCATACACTTGTATTTATAGCTCCATTGACAGAGGATTCATGACATCTGCTACCAACTTCTGCAGCTGCTTTATTAAATGGAATAAATAAAATCCGTGCAAAACGGCATAGCCTTTACCAGAGCCATGCCACTGGGATTCTCCCAACTCAACATTTTCAGTTTGTTTTACTGAACTGTTATGCCTATGTCAGAGCTGGCTGAGGAAGCCACAGGGGCAGGACAGGAGCCCTAAGAGAGGAGGGCAGTACCAGCTCCTTGGCTATGATTGCCAGTACCTGCACCTGTCCAGCGTGGCCACAGGGACCCTGCTGGCCCACAGGCACACCCTGTGTGCATGAACTAACCTGGGCTAGAGGAAACAGGAGCTCAGGAGTGACAGGTAGGCAGGAAACAGGAGACGGGTAGGTAGGAGGGACAGGAGACAAGATGCTAAGAATGAAGAGACTGAGTGAGGGCTGGAAAGAAAAATGGGAACAAAATGAGCAGAATGGGGGAGGCAGTAAAAGTGGCAGCACCCTATCTTCATGAGGACATTCTGAGGTCCTCTTGGCTAGCAGCATTCTTCTACCTGCTTCCCTGTAGTCATCCTTCTAGGCCACAATACTGGCAGAGGGGACACACATGTCTGTTCCTTGACAGCGAGTCTGGCTGTAGTCAGACCCCTGCGACTGTGAGCTGCTCTCCACCATGCACCTACACCACCAAAATGGCTCATTCAGAGAACTGAGTACCTCATGCCCACATGACTGAGTATCTTAGCCATGGGTGGCGTTAAGGGAGTTTCAGGGATAAAGTCCCTAACTTCTTATGGTATGTCAACATGGACAATCAACTAAAAAACACTTTAAATGTGCTCCAAGTTTGAGCAACTTCCAAAACTGCGTTGTGAAAAGTTACTATTTAATAAAATAACCAAAATGCCCATCCATCAAATCTTCAAAAGGCACCTGCTGTCTGGCCACTTCCAGCAGCAAGTTTGGGCAGTGCCATCTACCAGCACACCCTGGTCCCCAGCTGATGGTGACAAACAGGAAGGTCTGCCTCAGGTCACTCTCCTCTATCCTGAGCCTCAGCTTCCTCTACCGCCTTGCCCTAGTGGCCAGTGAGATGGATGAGACTGTGCAGGCCATAGCCCAGCACCTGCAACCCAGGGCACTTGATATATGGAAGGTGATGGCCATCATCTTGATTAATGAACCAACATGAAGGAGCAGTTTGAGGGGGCCAGAGAATGCCTGCTGGACCTGGGGGAAAAACAGGGATCATAAGCCAGGGTGTCCACGACCCACCCACACAAGGCTATCCCCCAAAAAAGTCAGGTTGGAGACAGGAAGGGGTTCTGGCTGTGGACTTCCAAGCTGGGCATGGTGCTGGTTCCAGTGAGCTGGGGTGGGCCTGGACTAGCAGTGGGCCATGAGAGCACAACCTCCCATTTCACAGCTTCCACCAGTGCATCTTCTTTGGCTATTCAGCTCTGGTGGTTTTCCTACTATCCACCTGAGTGATGAGGACCAGGATGCCCCAGAGGCTCTGCAGCAATAGCCTGGGAGCCAAGAGCAGCTGCTCTGAGAAGCGAAAGCTCTGTGGGGAGCCAGGGTGGTCTTCACCTCAACCCCACAGCCTGGCCCCACTGAGCAACCCCAGCTCATGAAAAGGAGGACTCCCACCTCCAGCAGGGCCCCATCTTCTACCTATGCCAAGTCCACAAAAGCCTTATATGTTTTCATCTCTCCCTGCTCTGGAAAGAAGCACTCATTCTGGCCACAGCTGGAGGGAGGCAGTTAAGACTCCACCCATGGCAGGACTGCCAGATCTCACTAGTGGACAACGAGGCCCTGTCCAGTCAGTGATGACTGGAGATGCAGGCCCAGAATAACACTGGGGTGGGCACCATCTTCATACCTCCTTCATATGGGGCATTGCCCCGACTCTTGCCAGACCCCATGCCACCATCTGGCCCTTCCTTTTATTAACCTGCTGTGGCCAGTTGTGACTGTTTTCCCTCTTATTTATTTATTTTTTTAGTACAGGTCTACTGGGTCTCACTACACAGATAGGACTCATAGTGATCCTCCTGTTTTCAGCCTCCCAAATGCTGAGATTATAGGTATGAGCTACCACACCCAGTCTCAGTTGCTGGCTCAGTGTGCCCCCGGGGTGGGGGGGAGGGCTAGCACACTAGGGATTGAACCCCTGTTCCTGTGTCTGCCTAAGCAGGCACTTCAATACGCCGGGCTATTTGGCCCGCCCTATTTTTCCTCTTCTTAATTTACCTGTATGGGGAGACCAAGAGCCAGGGCCTTCTAGAAGCTGAGGCTCCTAAGAAGCTGCCTGAAGCCAGGCACCACCAGATGGCCTTCCCTTGAGGAGTGTGGCTCAGGAAGCAGAGGTCAGAGGCTACAGCCAGGCCAGCTGGGCTGCAGAGGCCTCTAGAGCAGTGTTGGGAGGAGAAGGCTTCATGTAGGATGTCTGTCTTAGAGACCTATCCTCTCAGATCTCTAAACTTTCAGTCACCCATAGAACCACTTCTGGCACCAAGCTCACTATGGCCCCATCTACCCACTCACAATCCAGGCAACAAGGATCCCATGCCTAAGCAGGCCACTGGCTGGAGAGCACAGGGACTAGCAGCTTGGGTTTCATCTGTTTCCCTTATTTCTTCACTTCTACACTACATTTCCAATTTAGAAGGTGTCCCCTCCATAAATTATGGGAAAACCACTCACTGGGTGTTTTTCTGCACATAGTACTTCTGTGATATTACCCAGTTTTGACATCTCTGTATGCCATTGGCCCACGCTCATCCTAAATTCTGTTCCTAGAGGGCTGAACTATCTCTCTGCAAAAATAAGGCTGTCACTAGGAAGTGACCAGAAACAGATCTTGGAAGGGAGGGCCCATGCAGAGTCCTTGAATCCCACAGCCCATTAGTCCTAAATCACTGAAAGCAACTGCCTCCACAAGATGTAACTGCAAGATGCCTTTTAGGAGCAGTACTGTGCCCAGTGGGGGGCTAACCTACATCCCTTTTCCAGCCTCACAGACTCCCCAGACCCTCAGCCACCTCATTTGAAATTTTCCAGGTGGCTTCTCCCCAGCCAGCTTCCACCAAGCACCCAGCTCCAGGCATGGCTGCATCCCTACCTTCTCCTTGAGTAGTGGGTGATGGCCCAAGCAGGGACCAGAGGTAAAAGAGGGGCGGCATCCAACCCAATGCAGGCTTCAAAAAGGACTGACAGGAGACAGGAGGGATCCCCACCTCTCTCTGAGCTCATCCATAGCAGACCCTCCCAGCTGCAAGGCTCTCAGGCCTTTCTTACCCCATCCTAGGCTGGCCCTCCTTAGGCCTAGGAATAAGCCATGGACCTGTCTGCTGCCACCTGGTGGAGGCAAGAGGCTCATAGCTTTCCTTTTAATAGAGCCAGGCATCTGTGCTGGACTCCACAGGCACCAAGCAGGATCCCTAATGCACACTAAATCCAACCACTCTTGATCCCCAGTGGGCTGGGGCTGCACCCCCTGGCTTCCCTTCTCCAGGCTGCAGTGCAGCCCAGGAGGCAAGGGTCTGCTGCAAGTATGAGGATAAGGCTAAACTCAGAGACTGAGTGCCAGGACAAGCTGAGGAAGCAGGTGGCACTCTACAGCCTCTAGACAGCAGCCAGCAAGTGGCAGCCCATAGGTGGAGTCCAGAGCATACCTGTGGATAGTCCCATCCCAACAGCCTGGATAGAGGACAGAGGTTAGGAGGAGCCACAGTGCCTGTCCCCATAAGAAAGAAGCTGTAAGGGGACCTCAGGTGAGGGGAGAGTCAGCTGCTCAGTCCTAAGCAACACCTGACCGACACTCCCACTGATGGCGGTGAGAGGAACATTGGCACTAATGATGGAGGACCGCACTCTGCACTGGCTGGGTCTTGAACCCTGTGCCTGCCAATTCTCTCATAACTCCAGAGGCATAGAAGGATAGTAATCTGCCATCATATCCCACCATGGGAGAAAGGTCCCTAATGCACCCCACAAGCAGGGGCAGGATGAGGCCTGCCAAGCTGCCTGCAAGGCACAGACACATTCAGCTTGTCTGCCCATGGGTGCTGAGGTCACTAATAGCCCTGATCATGTGATAGAGTATAGCGTATACAGCGCAGCTGTGCACAAACTGTAAAGGCTCCTAATGACTAGTATGGGGTACATATGGCCAGTGCAGAAAGGGATCCCTCAATTTGAGAAATTCTGGTACAATGAGGAAGTGTTAAAGAGCCTTCCTTGCAAATCTCTCTTCATTAACGTTTCATATGGAGCCAAATGTGTTGTAATAAAATGGCTATTAACACACTTAAATTTATGATAATTTCACTGGGTACAGCTAGAGTTAACCTTTTAGATAAGGATGGAAGATCTGTGAAGATCTGTTCACGGTGGGCCCCACTCTTGGCCATCCTGTTAGTTAGAGCCAGCAGGATGAGCCCTGAGCCCTACAGTGGAATTCAGGGTGTCACACAGGACATGAGGGTGTCACTCTTAGGATGTACCCTGTGAAGAATGGCAATGAAGTCTGACACCCCTCTCCAGGCAAGGACATAATACAGCCCCCAGGGCCTGCTTAGTCTCAGTGCAAGCAGGAAAGAGAAGGGGTGTATATATGAGGGCAGCCTGGATCAGGTGATCCTCAAGATGCAGCTGGTAAAGCCCAAGCCTCTGTGCTCCACTGGGTGACCTGCCGACTACAGGTGCACTAAGCAGACTCAGCCTCCATGCATAGCCACATCAGTCCCCAGTGACCACAGGTGTATAGCGCTCCCCCCACCTCAACTGCTCCCTCACATAATTTAGCAACACCAATCACAAGATGGCCTGTTTTTTTTTTTTTAAGGTTTTATTTTATGTATTTACTACAGGTACTACAGGGTCTCACTACACAGATTGGACTCGTAGTGATCTTCCCGTTTTCTGCCTCCCAATCTCTGGGATTACAGGTACGCTACAATGCCCAGTCTTAGTCGCCGTCTTAGTGCGCCCAGGGGCTGGAGCCAGCATGGCACCCTGGGAATCAAACCCCAGCCCCTGCACCTGTCTAAGCAGGAGCGTTAGTCTGCTGAGCTAGCCCTAGGCCTACTGTTGTTTATTAAACGTCTTCCACCCCTGGAAGCTCAGCTCAAAAGGGGCAAGTCTACCAGGATATACATACAGTGCAGTTGGGAAGTGAAAGTGGTACAACCAGAACATCTCTCTAGCCAGAAGCACCAGAGGTGACTTATATACTCAGGCTGAATGAGGAGTGGACACAGCTACCTAACTGGGAGACAATGGCTCACACCATTACCTTTCTCTGCAACTCCTCACACCATGGGTAGAGGCCCACTGCTGTCAGAGTGATCACAGGACCAGAGCTCATGGCTGCAGACCCCTTGGATCCCAGGAAAAAGGAGGCAGCACAGGGCCCACAGCTAGAGCACCAAGGCCTGCAGACCCATGTTTCCAGCCTGGTATCACCTATGCCATCTGTAACCTGAGCATGGCCCTGGGCTCTGGGTCTCAGCTTCCTCACTAGTAAACCCATTGCAAGGACAGTACCTGTTTTTAGAAACACAGTGAAAGCAGCACTGAATGATGGCAATAAAGGGCTCAGTGCAGGAACCAGTGCTATCAGTCCCCACACCTGTGGTGGTCTCCTGGCATCTAGGAACACCTGCCTGTGTTCAAGGCCAGAGATCCTACTATAACCTGATGGGCTGTGCTGCACAACAGGGAGCAAGTTGTTCCTCCTTGCTTCTCAGAAAGGGAAGGTTTGCTGGGGAACCCTGCCCCTGTGCCATCAAGCGGGTAGGAACTCAAAGCCATGCAGACCACCCAGGAAAGAGCCATGAGGGTATGGGAATGCAACACAGGCTCCTTCCTGGGTGTCATTAGCACAAAGAGCCATGAACTAAGCTGGATGCCCATGATGCCACAGAACCTGGGAGGCAGACTCTTCCAAACTGGACTGGACTTGTGTCTTTGTAAGAGAGCAAAAGACTTCACAGAAGATAACGGGATGGTGCTAGGTACAATGGGGAAAAGAGAGGCCACAGACTGAGACTGTGCCTTCCCTGAGGGACACTGACAGGCCCAGGATAGGGGCCTAACAGAGTACACGGTGGAGGGCACCATGATCTCTAGCTGCTCTCCCAACCCCTCCAAAGTCTCATGCTGACTCCTCATCTGCCTGCTCGCTGGAGCTGCCTGGGATGCCCTGGGAGCCCAATACCATCATGAGAATTAAAGTAAACTCTACATGCAAACTACTGATCGATCTCTAGCCATGCCTTCCCTGCATACCCCACTCCCAGCCCTCATAGCCCCTGTGGCTGACTGCCCTCCACCAGACTCACCTCCATCTCCGAGCTGTGGGCATGCACCTTCTGCACCATGTCCTCAGCTTCCCGCATGCGGCGTGTCAGCTGGGGTGAGTACTCAGCCTGGGTCAGCTCACTGTCGTACGACCCCAGGATGGCGCGCATGCCATCTCGCTCCTGTGGGCAAAAGGCAGCCGGTCAGAGTGGAGAGGAGACACTGGGGGTGGCTGGGAGGAATATGGAGACAAAAGTCTGTTGGAGAGAGGAGGGAACCTCAAGTTGCTCAGGACTTGGATTCTCACATACCTGCCAGTAGTGCCCTCCTCCAAACAGCCCACCTGAGAGGCCCAGGTGCTTTCCCAAGAGCCCCTTCCTGATCTCGGTGCCAGGCTGGATATCCCCTTGCTGCTGAGCCTATGACCAGTAATACTCTAAGCAAGGACACAAACTGCAGCCTGATGAATGAGGACTAAGTACAGCAGGAATGCCACAGTGTCCCATGGGGGTGAGAAACCTCCTGCCCCTAAAAACTCCCTAAAAATCAGCTCCAATCAAAACTGCTGTGGTCTCACCAAGCACCTCTCTACCCACAGAGTTCATGGAGGAGGACACTAGCTATGCCCAGGACCCTATCTCCTCTGGGACATAAGGGAATGTTTTGTGAAGCCAAGGACCATTTTCTTGAGATGAAAGATAACCACAGAGTCAGGAGTAACTCAGAGCTGGGACAGAAGTCACTACTTATCTGTGCCCTAGGAGTACAGGGCTGATAAGTGTGACCAGGAAGCCAGGCTAGGGAAGGGGACAGATTCCTTCCTTAAAAGCTAGATTTTTGTCATGTGAGCACAATGGGACAAGTCCTCAGTTAGGCCTGTAGGGAGGATACCCCTGGTGGGAGCTGAGCTGCTCTGCAGGCTGTGTGAGGCCTGAACAGGAAAGCCTGGTCTCCCTTGGCTGCTTGTTGAGTTCTTCCCTCCCTAGATGGGGTTCTTAGATATGGACTGAACAGCTCAGAGCCACTGGGTTCCTCTGGTCCCAGATGTCACATCTAGGTTCAGGAGGCCCAGCCCTAGGAAATCTAGTCCAGGCCAGAACCTACCCCTAGTTCAGTGGGTATCAGCACAGCTCTTCTATCCCCTGGCAGGAGGTGGGTGTGGACAGATGATGCAGAGGTGGGTAGCTGGTTCAGGACTTCTCACTGGCACTTTGGCGTGTGCCTGTATAGTGCTCTGAGCACACCAATCTAGGAGTCAGTAGAGAGGGCACTGGACAGGCTTCTATGGCCAGGGTTCAAACCCTACACTGCTCTGAGGTCAGTTATCTAATCATCCAAGTCTCAGTCCCTTTCTTAGCAAGAAGACAACAAGGAGAGCTGTGCAGTCAATACTGCCACGGCCTAAGTGTCTAGTGAGCCACCCTGTGAACAAGGTGCCCATCAAGTGACAGAACTGTATCAATACTGGTCATCGGGTGCCAGTTATGGAGCCTGGAAGTAGGTCCTACCTGCTCACTGGCATACTCCATCCATCTCTAATACACATCCTGAGAAGGGAGCTGAAGGAAAATCAGACAGCCCTGCCTGACTGCCCCAGGTCTCAGACTAGTGGCTTCCCCCTCAAGTGAGCTGCAAGGTTTGCTGACACTAGCCTGCCTCGGTGGGCATATTCTCAACATCGATGGAGACCTATTCACTCAGCGCACCTTGGAGCCAGGCCTTTCCCAGAAGCTGGAGCCCTTTCTATACAGTGTTCTCTATTCCCACCGCACAGGCAGAAGCCCAACCATGTCCCCAGGGAGAGGCCAACTGGACAGCTCAGCTACTTCAGTGCCCGCACTCTCAGGCACCCCTGCCTTGCAAGTGGGACAGGAAGAGTATAGAAAGGCCTCTGCCTCTTCCTTCTTGAGCTAACTGAGGGCCCTGGGCCTCAGGCTGCTATGTGTGGCCTCTCCCCTCACAAGAAAATAAGGCGTGTGGTTGTCACTGCATACAGACTGTGTAATTAGTTGATGACAAAAATTCAATAAGTGAGAAATTAAAGTTACAAATCCAACTGAAACTGGTCACATATCCCGGGAAAATTTGTTTCCACAGGAAGGTTTATGAAGTGTCATAATGTTATTGAAATCCTATATCTTCCTATTGACTTTTATCGTTTCAAGCTGGTTACCCAAGTTATCATTACCAGACTGTCGATGCCGCAAGAGGACAGGGCGGGGGATTTCCTTCCATAAACAAGCTGTAATTGTCTCCTTTATTGACCAATAAATCTCCAAAATGCTGCCCTTCACTAGAGTTCTCTTCTGTTACATCTCCAGGCTAGCAATGGCTGACAAGAAAAAAAATACTATGCAGAAGTTTGTTGTTTGCTGCCTTTTAAGGAATTGTTTTGCCATTAGTAGAGGAGCAGGCACTGGGCTGGTGTGATTTGGTAACGACTTTTTAATGACTGATTCTACTTGCAGTCAAGTTAGCTTTGTTTCCACTTGAGCAAACGCCGGCGATTAATCGCTGCACAAACCAGCACCCAGGCTGTGCCAACAGAGCCTTAAAGACTTGCTCAGGAAGAACAAAATAAAACAACACTTTCCACTGAGTGCATCTCCTGGGTACAGACAGTCCTGTTTGTAAGCAACAGAACTTGCCTATCACATAATTGGTGGCAACTAAAAGAGGCAGAGAACTGAGAGCACACTGTCTCACCCAGAAGAAACCAGAAGACCTGGGGTCTCTACTATGCCTCTGGACCCATCTGAGCTGCTGGCACCAGAGTCCAGGGCATCCCAGGAGGGAGGCTGACCACAGATGGAGGGGCAGGGACAAGGGGGGAAAACAGCACATCTAACTCCATAAATAAACTCACAATGAGCATAGAAGACACTAGCCGTCTGAGGCTGCTGTGGTCTACCTGAAACTAACAAATCAATCCCCACCAGACCACAAGTGCATCACAGAAATGCAATGGGGGCTCAGTGGCTCCTTGCTCCAGCCTCAAGGCCCATAGACTCCTTGCTTCCTTGAAGTCTGGTCACACCTCGTGAGCTCTTCTCACCTGCCTTTAGGGCAAGGGAACTTTCAAGGCTCAGTGCCCTCTCTGAACCCAGGGTTGCTCCTGGGGACCCAGGCGCCCTGTCAGAAATTAGCCCAAGGCCAGTTCCTGTAGGTGAAGAGCATGGGCACCCAGAGATAAGCAGCACTAGACACTGCATGGCAAGTACTCTGAATGTCATCAGGAAAAAGAATTTCTTACTTTCTCATTGCTGCTGGGATACAGTACCCGACATCCACACATGAATGGAGGAAAGGTTTACTTTAGCTCAGAGTTTGTAGAGGTTTCAGTCCATAGTCAGCTGGCACCAATGAAGGGCAGCAAGGAGGAGGGGCATGGTACAGGAGAAACAGCCCATGGCAAGACAGTTAAGAAGCAGGAAGAAGCCCTCCTTTCCTTTTTTATTCCATCCAGACTACAAACCTGCTGGTTGGTGCCACCCATACCCAGAGTGGTCTTTCCTCATCAGTGAGTCCATCATACCCAGAACTATGCTAAACCAATCAGTAGACTAATACAGTATCACACACCCAGTAATCCAGTTACTCCCAAAGCCCCTCTCCCATGAGTGCATGAGGCTCTAGGGAAACATCTAGATATAAATTAGAACAAATAATTTCCAGAAAATAAGAAGGACATGGAGACAAGAACACCCTGCTTGCAGGATGTGGCTCTGTAGCATCTGCACAGCTACAACCTGGAGCTTACCCTCCAGAAGCTTCCTTTGATTAGCTCCAACTGCCATGGAACACCTGAACATCAGGGAGAGATGCCTGACCTACAGCCCAGGCTTCAGATATACCAGCCCACACAGCATGAGACCTGTCCACCTACAGGAGGGCCTAGGTAGGATCTGCCTAGGACTTCCAGGGTCACCTCCATTAAGGCCATCTCCTTCCAGAGTTCACAGGACAGTGGATACAACCCTCCATGGGAGATATGCTAGACATGAGTGAAGCCAACTTTCAGGGTTAGAAGAGCTACCTCCCATGGGTATCCAGCCTGACTATAGGCATCAGAAGTGCCAAGCCACACTCAAGAACATCAACACCAAGTTGGTCCCACCCATCTCTGTGAGATATGAGTGTCCCACATGGAACCGACCTCTTATATTTCATGGACCTCACAATGCAAGGACTCTAGGCAGACTCTGACCTGTGTCTGCAATAAGTGTAGACTACCTCCCTAGGAAGCAGCTGCAAATCCCTGAGGAGCTGAGATTTGCTGTGCAACTGGCTCTTGCACAGTGGAAAGGCAGTAAGTGTAATGCCTAAGTATGGTAGACAATGGAACATAGGCAGAATAGCCACGATTAATAGTGGAAGAGCTGGTGACAAACAAACCACTACAGTGACATCAGTGCACTCAGAGGTCAGGCCTGATGGTAGGGAGAAAGCAAACCTAGAAAAGTTCAGCGTTGAGAATCTGTGACCACAAACCCACACTCATAAGATCTGGGAGCTGAAAAACTCCAGGCAGAGACATAGACAGTATCTGCACAGGGTCTCTGTCTATCCAGATCAGCTACACATGCATACAAAGGCAGATGCCAACTCTAGTCCCTACTGTAGAGGCAGAAATATATTCTGTGCAGCAGATAAACCCCAAAGACAAGTTGTGGGAAGGAAGTTCACTGTTAAAATTCACAGAATGTAAATGTAAATGGAGTGACAGCACAAAATAAGGAGAATAACACCCACAGTATGTAAGTTTGTATAATATAATAAAACAGGAATTTAAGTTAGTAACTTACAAGATATAAGAAATAACAAGCAAATTAAAAGATCTACAAAAATATAAAACAAACTAGAAGATGAACACAGTAAAAATAGAATTACAAATTTAACTATAATAAGTAAATCTGCAATTTAGAGGTGACTGAAGACTGATTCAGCAAACTGAAATCTAAATCTAAAGAATAAAACAGAAAGAAAAGCAAAGGGCTTTTGGAAAATGTGCAAGAGCTGAGGGACACACAAGGGCTAACAAGGAAGCAACCAAGGGCTCTAACAAAAATCACAAAAGGAACTGAGGCAGAGATGTAATCATCAAGAAATCAGTGTTGAGGACCTTCTGGAATTTATAAAATACCCAACCTCAAGTTTAGGAACCACTGCTTCCAAGCTGGAACGCAGGGGGAGCATACCTAGCAGGATCAGGAGCCATCAGATGGGCAGCGGACACTTGGGTCTCAGGGAGCAACTAGGTCAGCTGTCATAGCAGAAGTCCACAAAAGAGGTGAGAGCAGTACCTCCACATGCAGGAAGGAAGTAAATGTGAAAGTCACTTACAGCAATGTGCTCTCACTGGAAAAACAGTACACTGGGTATGCTTTAGAATAAGAGAACAGGAAAAAAAAGAAAAGAAAAGAAATTAGAAAAAAAAGAATAAGAGAATAGAGGAGGGTCCAATATATCGGGCAGAATAAAGAGCAAAGTAGCTAGCACACATGCACTGATCCAAATGGTCACTGATGTCATAAGCCCACAGCTGTCCAGCCCATAGGGCCTAAAATCAGTTGGGGCTGAGCCAGGTGCTGTGGCACCTGCCTGTAATTCCAGCACTCTGGGAGGCCGAGGCAGGAGGACGGCAAATTAAAGCCCAGCCTGGGCAAATTAGCCAGACCCCGTCTCAAAATTAAAAAGTAAAAAACAGACAGACGATGTAGCTCAGTGCAAAAGCCCTGGGCTCAATCTCCAGTACTGCTCCAGATGGAGCTAAACTATTAAGCAAGCCACAGGAAACCCTAAAATACTCGCATACCTACAAGATACAAAAAGGAAGTCAGAGCACGCAAGGACATGGATTATTTTTAAAGGAGACACAGACATACCTTTGGACACCAGCATGTCCTGTGCTAATGTAGCCACAAGGAGCCACCTCCAGACAGGTGAACTAAGAGCTGCAGGGAGGGTACGAGGCAGCTGTCCCTCTTAGTTTACTGGCTGTTCACAACCTTCCTGTCTGGTAATACTGTATTATCCAATGGGAACTTTCAAATTTAAAACAACTCAGGAAAAATAACAGCAAAAAAATATATATTTTATAAAAGCATTTCAGGGCAGTATGGAGCCTTGAATTGCTCTACAAAACTCGTGGAAATCCCAGAAAAGAAGAGAAACAAATAGGGGAGCAAGAGAGAAAAACCTCAAAAAAAAAAAAAAAAAACTCAAAAGACAAGAAAATAGGGAAAGTAACATAAAAATGGAAGACGCAAAGTATGAAGTATAAGGTAGAAATTAAAATAAATCTAATAGTGTAAACAGACTAAACATTCCAATTAAAAGACAAAGATGTTCACACTGTATAAGAAAAATGACTGTTAGCTTCAGAGTATTTTAAGGGAAAAAAAAAATCACAGAAGACTCAGAGAAAAGTATGTGAAAAAACACTAACCAAAGATAAAAGTGGCGACATCAATATCTGACAAAACACACCTTAAGTCAAAAAGCCTCACCAGTTGAAGAGACTCATCACATCACAAGCATAGGCTGGTGCCCCAGAACCATGTGGGTTTTAAGCCGGTGAGCACACAACACCAGCCTGAAAACATAAACCCTGATGAAACACTAAGATGTCAATGTGTTGCTAACAGTCACTGACAGACTGAACAGATACACGGGGGTAAGAACTGGAAACTCAACAGCACTGCTTAAAATTCTGAACTAAAAGATATTTTCAGAACACTGCCCCAAACCACTCAGTGTCATGCAGTGGTTCAAAGCACAAAGAACGTTTATAAAAATTTAGCAAATGGTGTGACATGAAACATGTCACAATAAATTTCTAAAGATATATTCACAATATAATTTTTAAAATAAAAAGAGCATGTTCAAAATCAATTCTTAAAAGATCACTAAGTTCAATCCCCGGTTCTGCAAATAAAAAAAAAAAAAAATCACTAAGAAAATTCAATGCATTTGTGAATTTAAAAACAGACTTCAGGTTGTGTGTGGTGGTGCACTCCTACAATTGCAACACTCAGGAGGCTGCAGGATTGCTGCCAGTGTGAGGGCAGCACAGGCTGCAAAAGTGAATTCAAGGGGTCGGGGAGATGGCTCAGTGGAATAAGCGCTTCCCCGGCAAGCGCAAAGGCCTGAGTTCAATGCCTGGTTCTAAAAAAAAAAGTGAATTCAAGGCAGCCTTAAGTGCATAGTGAAATTGTGTCAAAAAAGACAAGACATGTGGGAGAGCTTCCTGCTACTCTGCGCCGGCGGGACCAGTCCCAGCCCAGGCGCAGCGTGGGCCAGGCCCTCTCCCACCCCCTTCAGACACC
>NDGN011196720.1:0-16379 GCA_002564285.1 Tympanoctomys barrerae | reverse complement strand
AACGATTTGATTTGAAACTATCTAATTGCTGTTTATCAATAAAATTCTGAAAGGAAAAAAAATTAATGAGGGGCTGGGGATGGTTGGCTGTTGGAGCCTGTGTCAGATGAAACTGCAGGCTCAGAGGGACAGTGGTATGTGAGGACATCAGGAAGTAGCACTGGGATGGCTCTAAGCAAATTTTAATTTAAGATTCAAATAATCTTCATGTAGTAATCTTGAGAAGTTAATATATGTTCTTATGGGTTTAATCCCGTAAACTCTCACTTACCCAGAAGTCCAGGACAGCACCAGGATCTAAGGCCAAGAGACGCTTGAGCTGCCAAGATGTCAAAACAGTGTTCTAATTTTCAGGTACTTAGTAAGGCAACTTCCTAAGACTCGTCCTGAGTCTTATCGCATCCAGAATTCAAACAAATTAGGTTGTATAGTTTCCCAGCCCGTAAGATATCAGAAGCAGTAACTGTTGTTTATATGGGGTCGAGGGTTGGATGCGTGTTGAGCGGTATAGATACTTGAATGTACGAGGATAGCCAGGCCTGCTACTGGCCTTTTCCACATCTATGAATACTTCTAAAAGTCTCTCTTCCCTGAGAAGTACAATTAGAAAAGACTCCCCACACACACTCACACATGGACACACATGTGGACAGACCTACAGGTACAGGACATGATGAGCAGCAGGGGTCTTTATGCAAAGAAAGAGGTGCCTTCTTCCCCGAGAGGCAGATCCTGTGTCCACTGGGATGCACAGCTTATGGTGTACAGCGTGGGCTTGGCACCACCATAAGCTAAGCCCCCGTAGTTCCTACACATGCCATAGCCCTGCTGGCCAGATGAACAAGACGGCCCATGGCAATAGGCATCAGAACTGTAATGCACCAAGGTTACGTCTGTCTAGGTTTAGGAAGTGTAGAGTCAGATCGCAGTATTCATCTTCCCATTGGTTCCTGTGAGCACACAAATTACACAGTCCTTGAAGTTGGTGAGAACCATGGAAACCCCGAGAAAGTCTGGACTGTGTTCATTGGGGCTTGTGGTAGAGGTAGTGGAGCAGGCAGTAGGGCCGGGAATGGGATAGACTCGTGTGCGGCCCTGGGGTCATGAGCCTCGTGAGCGACAACAGTGGCCTGGTCGGGTGGATGGCCATGAAGGCGGAGGGATCAGATGCTCGACAGGCCGTAAGGCCGAAGCTCACAGCGACCGCTGGTGGCGCAGTGCAGGGTGGGATAGGGAACAGGGACGGAGGACGACAGCAACAATTTTTGGCCTGTGTAATTTGAAGAGTAGAATTGCTATTAACTGAGATAGGAAGACTTCGGGAGAAAGCAGGTTTCTGCTGGAGGATAAGTTAGTTTCTTTGTCAGTTTAAGTCAGAGTAGTTAACTTAACCTCTAAATGGTTAAGTTAAACATTTAAATGGGGCTATACACTAGGTCATTGGATAGGAGTCCAGAACTTAGATTGGAAATACAATTTCAGAAATCATGAAATAATGTATCAATCTAAAATCATAGATAGTCTACAAAACCAGGGACTGAATAAATTCACCCGGGAGTACATGCAGATAAAGGCTGAAGAGACAGCAAGGCACGGTGCTGAGGATAAGCCAAGCCCGGGGACCGAGCAGGCCAAGCGAAGGGAGCGTCTCAGAGGAGCAAGAGGACAACAGAGGCTGGAGTGTGGGTTTAACGGTGAATGAGAAGGTGACTGGCGACTGGGCAACAACCGTTTTTGGTGAAATGATGGAGTGGAGACCCAACAGATTGTGTTCAGAAGGTGGAGACGGGGAGCCAGAGCTCCAGGAAGAGGAGCAAACGTGGGGACCTGCAAAGTCAGCAGCCTGCTCTTCAAGTGGGAAGACTTCCGGCACACCTGTGTGGTGATGGGAATGCTGGCTGCAGCGCGACGTGGAGCTGCTGGTGGTCTCTCTGCGGGATCCGACACACAAGTGCAGCCCAGGGCCTGGGGGTGCCCCGGCGAGGAAGTGGGGTGCAGGAGCAAAGGGCCTGCCAAGACCATGTGAGACGTTGTGTTTTCATCTGTATTTTCTCAGTCAAGTGGAAGGCAACAGATTTCCTAACTTGATTGGAAAAATCCTTTGGTGAGCAATAAAAACCTGTCAATCACACTGACATTCAAGAAAATTCAGATTGAGTTGCAAAAATCTGTACTGCTCAGGAAGCCAAAAGCCAGAGTGATAAATGTTAACTCACCTTGTCAGGAAGAGACTGTCGCCACAGCAGGGTGCGCAGGGCCCTGGCTCCGCGTCCCGCAAGGCAGCTCCTGCGCTGCCGCGCCGGTGGAAGGGGAGATGCGCTGGGTCTCCTTAGGCCGCAAGTTTCCTTGTTTTCGTCCGCATCCCTAATGCCAAAAAGAGCCTCTGGCAAATAACAAATGCTCAGTAAATAGCTACTGAATTATTGATTGATTTCAACCCAGGTGAAACCAGAATAGTCTTCACTTAGGAGGATAAAACAGTAATTTTAAATGATCTATTTCTGTGTTCTCAAATCGTCATCACTTAGGGGACGTGTCCGTATGGCCACCGGGCTGCCATCTTCTTCCAAACACTTTGCTCGTGTGACGTGACTGAAGAGCACTGCTTCTAGCTCTGCCTCTGTGGGATAATTTCAGAGCCTTAATCCATAACTTTCTTTTGCGGTTAAAAACCAACTGGCAGTCTCATGCAGAAAATGCCTCCGCTTTCTTTTGTTATTAGGTTCAGTCCCGTTACTAAATGGTGATGCAGATGATGATGTTTAGTGGGTGAAATGCTGGGTGCCGTCTGCTGGCAAGGTGGGTGCCCGTCCTGGTGACTGACTGGACCAGCTGCAGTTGTGAAAATGCAAACGCAGTCCTCTGGCATCTCACTTATGCCAGCTCGCTACCGTGCGGCGGGCACAGTGAGAGCGGGAGCCAGTCGCAGCGCTGACTTCCTACTCTTGGTCTAGAGGCCTGTTTTTCATTGTCTTTTGTTTGATCTTTATAAACAGCAGGATGGCAGAGTAAGCTAATTGCATTTTATTTCCCTTTGCTTAGCAAGATGAGTGTCCTCAAGTGAATCAATAGGTTGGACGCCGAAGCCTGTGCCATCTCCACGTATGGAAGTTGGGCAAGCGCTTCCGCAGTCTCCACCGAGCTTCTCAGGAAAGGCGCACTGCGGCACGGGAGGCCTGGGCTTGTCCCCAGGAGAAGAGCCGCGCGTGCCTTGGCTCCAGCCTGCCTGATTAGCAGGAGCTGTTGACGGACATCCGTGACAAGCAGGGAGAAAAATAGCTTCCTTAGTTGAAGGAGCGGGTCAGCCCTGTGTGAGAGGAGCGCCTTCCTTTCTAGAAGCACGACGGGCCTGAGGAGCTTCTCCCGTGCCTCCGGCTGTGAGCAGCCACCTGCTGAGCACCTTGGGGCACGTTGCTCCCCTGGGACTTCATGGTTCATGAGCCGGTAGGGAAGACGGTAGAGGAAGAAAGAGCCATTCAGATTTCAACATTTAGGCTTGCTTTTTCAATTAAAGACCTAATGGAAGCCAGGGAAGGTCAGAATTCTGTGGGGAAACCCCCGGGACACAGTAGATGCAACTGTCTCACTCCACAAATAAGTTGTGGCTGTTCCTCCCTTCCCCTTCCAGGGGAGGGCTAAGCCCTCTGTCTTGTGGCAGGTTGCTAGTTCCCTCCCTCCCCCCTTCTCCTGCTCTCCTAGCCTCTGTTTCTCAACGCTCCCTCTCACTGTCTTTCTCTCTCTTTTCTTGTTCAGTAAGCTTCCAGTGTAACATGTTAAAATTGTCCTTACAAGATGTAGTGAAGTCTGTAGTCTCTGCTGGTATGTGCAGATTATTCTCAAGGTCTTTACTGAATTGTATTTTGTTCTAAAAGTCTAGGACATGGATTATTGGATTGTGTCGCACATTTATTTTAATTCCAGCTCTGGTCTCTTTCTCAGCTGTGTTGTTTTAGCTGTCAAAAAAATTTAATAATTTAATATTAAAGTAATTTAAATATTTTAATTTTAAAATTATTTTAATATTTCTGTTTCTATTTGTTAACCAATAAAAAAATAACCTCATAGCCTGGTATATTAATATTATTTAAAGCAAGAAAGAGGAAGGAGAAGAGGGGAGAGGGGAGAAGACAAAACAAAGGAAACAAAATTGCTTCACATTTTTCATTCTTTTCTTCTTTGCAAGTGAGCATGCATCTGTGAAATGTCTAAGTGATAAGCAGCTGTAGTAGCCTTGGGCTTTGCCGCCATGCTTATTTTCACCCCAAACTCAACTATCTGAACTACTTAGCATGTTAGATACATAGCTGACCCCACACGTGGTTCTTGGGCCGAGACAAATGAAGCGCACCCTTGTCTTCAGGTGATTAGAATCTGCCATCATTGAGCTAATTGGCTGTTTCAATTGTGCGTTGGAAAATTGAATGAAATGACTCTGGCATTCTGAGGCAGGCATTTCTTCCTTAAGAAGCCGCAGTAGAAGGCTGGCGCAAGGGCCCCGGAGCCCGGTGTTATACATTTCCAGCGGCAAATTTCCCCCCACCTCCTCCTCGTCCCTGAACTTGAGCATTTTCTAGAACTACAGAAACACGATCTTTTTCTGAGTGTAGCAGACAGACTTAGGACTATTTTCGCAGAACCTAGTCTAGAACTGAACCCCATAAAATGTAATATTTTAGTTACAGAATAATCTGATGCTCTAAGGTAATACTTAGTGCCACCAAAGTTGAGTTGGCACGTAATAACACGTTTCCTCAAGGGGGGAGCCCGGCTGAGACCCACTGCAGCTGCCTTTCTGACCCGTGTGAGGCTGTCAGTAGGCATTATTACAGGCCTCTGGTTTGCAGTGACTTGCTAAAAGGGACCTAATGCATCAATAATACCATTACAGTAAGAGCTATCCAGAAATTGTAAAATGTCACTAGCTAAGCTTCGAGTATTTTCATAAACTATTTAAGTCCATGATTCACCTTTTTTGAAGTCTTTTTGGAGTTGTATTCTTCTTAGTTTCTATGTTTTTTAAAAAACTGTTCTGCAGAAGGATAGATCCATTTGTTTATGGATTCCTTCATGAAATATTTACTGTATATCAACTGCGTGCTGTCTCAGTTGAGCATTTAGAGGTACAGTCAGTCTCGGAACTGGTCCCTGTACATCAGGGACACAGCACACATGCCCAGGGCAGGGCTGGGCACACAGGACGCTGGAGGCTGGCAGTGTGTACTGCGGAGCGTGTGCCGTGCGTGTGCCGTGCGGAGCGTGTGCCGTGTGGGGCGTGTGCCGTGCGGAGCGTGTGCCGTGCGGGGCGTGTGCCGTGTGGGGCGTGTGCCGTGCGGAGCGTGTGCCGTGCGGAGCGTGTGCCGTGCGGAGCGTGTGCCGTGCGGAGCGTGTGCCACGGGCCGGTGCCAGCTCTCAGCCTGGTGGAATCGTAGGCCTGGCTGCAGCGGCTCCCTGCAGAGAGGTGCCTCGGATGGACTCGTGTTAAGCAAACTCATTAGGACTGCTGTCTATTAATACAAATCCAATTAGGGCCCGTGACAGTGCAGTAATGGTGACATCTCCAAAACTGAATCAGAAGCTCCAATCAGTGCCTTATGTGCCTGTAGGCGAGTACATGGAGTACAAAATGATCATGATCAGCGTAACTATCTATTAATTTACAATAAAGGATTAAACTGTCGAGTTGACTGGTCTGACTGACATGCTGGCTCTGAGATGACTAAATGGGGAGGCAGGTTGAGGCATTGTACTCGGTGTAAGAGCAGCACTTTGCTAAAGTAGCCTGACAGACTCTCCTCGAGCAGGGCAACCTTCAGAGGAAGAAGCACACTCGCCACGGAGGTGTGCTCCACCCCGGTGCCCTTGGACGGCCGGCCAGCTCTGGCTTGGGTGTAGTTCCCCACCCAACACTCGCTTCACGCCTGTGTTTCCGTAACCAGTAAGTGGCAAGAAGGATGTTTCCAGTGAGTGATTGCAGTCTGTGTTAGTTCTCCTTTCAGTTATTTCTGAGTTGCTTTTTAGAATTTGAGGTCTGCCTGTACTTTTTATTTGCATATTACAGACTGTCCCCCAGGCTTGTGTTTTCAGGAGACTTAGTAATCAGTACAGTCTGATGATGAATCGGAATATGAGGTGACACTGAGATGTGAGTGTTCAAAGCACCATCCTATGGGAACTCGGACCAAGAAGAAGTAACATTTATTGAATTTGGATTGTGACAAGGATCCTACATGCATTATCTCATATAATCCTGTAGTAACCCATCATGTAGGAATTGGAGATTAAGGAACTTGGTCAGAGTCACAAAATGAGGAGGATACAGGACCCAGATTTAAGTAAGCCCAGGCCGGCTGAGCCCAGAGCTCATGCCCCTAACTGCTGCGCTCTGCTGACTTCCTGGGGTCCTTCCCTGGTTTGCACCCACCCTGAGAATGAGGTGTCTATCAGTATGGACTCAGTTGTAGAAAATAGAAACTGCTCTGTTATTTTAAAGAGTAAAGGTGTGTGATACAGGAACTGGGCGTGTGATCCGGAGGAGCGAGTTGGGGCTCCAGAGGTGGTCCCTAGACCATCCTGCAGGATGGGCCTGCCCAGCAGGCTGTCCCTCCTCCTGCAGGAAGAAAGATAAAGACCCAGCACGCCTCCCTTGGAGCCGTCTTATGTGCTGGACAAAGCGCCGGTGCAGCGCTTCGCAGGGCTTGTAGCCCAACTTCCTGTGCGGCACGGGCAAGCAAGAATTAACGAAGTAAGAGTCCTCGCAGGGATTGCCAGGAGAAATAGAAAACGCCACCCCGTCCTGACTTCTGCCTTCTAAATTAGAATATCTTGACTGGCTAAGCCCAAATAATATCTGTGTCCTAGGTGGGGAACTAGAAGATGTCATCGGTAGATTCCCCAAGTGTTACAATTCAGAAACACATGCATATTAGCCCAATGTGACTCACTATAAGTAAATGCCCGGCACAGACCCCTTGCAGTGAAAAATAGTTAATCTACCCCATAGTTTTTTCTTTCTCAAGTTACTTTATTAACAAAACTGCAAACTATTTTAAAAATAAGTAGACTGTGTGTCATGGCATTCAAGAACAGCAGCAGATGAGAAAAAGTGGACAGCAGTTTACAGTTCCCAATTGTAACAGTGGGGAATCTGGCAATGACACTGCTCAATGGCATGTCATCTTCTGGCAAATGTAATTTAAATTAATATAGATTGGTTAGGTTCCTGGCTAGATGTAAGATTATTTTAATTTTTTGTATTTTTTCTCTGCTTCTTAAACTAAAAGAATAACACAACAAATAATTTAAAACTGCTTTTCCTTCTTTATTTTCATTAGTTGTGTGTTGATGTCAGTGTCCATGAAGACACACACCCCCATAGTTTGAAGGTTTGAGGGCAAGGAACTTGGGTCAGCTCAGATCTGGTGATGGTTCTGCGGCACATGGTGGCTCGCGAAGCACACATGGGGTGGGCACGTGATGATCTCTAGCCAGGAGCAGAGGGGTGCTGAGGCTGCACGGTCCCGCCCAAGGCCACCACTCCAGCTACGCTAGGGCCGTCACGAGGCCTCCTACACACTCCTCCACCTCCCACAGTGCCATCCTGGACCAGGCCTTTCACTGTCGTAGACCCCAGAAGGTGACAAGCCGTATCTGCACTGCAGCAGCGTGCTAGCAGGAGGTAAAGGCGGGTGGAGCACCAAGCCCCTGGGGCGGGGGAGGATGCCCCAGCCTTGGGGTCACATGCCCAGTGCAGAGCGAGGAAACGCGATGGCTAGGCTCCTTCAGATGTGCCGACCTAGGGGGCTGTGTTCCTGATGCCCTTCCTGGCTGGTTCAGCACAGCCGAAGGAGGAGCATTTACGCTGTTTCCTACAACTTCATGTGATGGGAATATCTGGGACAGGGAGCCACTCTCCACCCCGATGACGCTGGGTGCCCATCTGGTCCTTGACCTTGTTTTCTCACCAGTACCTGGCTTTGGAGGGACTATGCTATGGAGTGAATGGCTTAAGATGGGAGCGCAGGCAAATGTCGTGCTTGGGGGAGAGATGAGAAACACTGGTGTAAGAAGGACTGAAGGGTAGTTGGCACGTGAAGGTTCAGCTACGACTGTTCTCACTGTGCAGTGTGACTCACTTCTTAAAAAATAGAGCTGAGCCTAGTATTAAAGGAAGGTGGCATCTTAAAAAGACAGGTGGATTTTGTGTCATTCTGATTGATAAGTATCCAGTTTATGGAAATAAGTTATTTGGGGATGATAATGGTTTGGTATTATCAATATTTTCTTCACATGTGCTCTGTTCACCTACTCTTAGAACTATTCAGAATAAAACCTAGCTCTACCCTGTTCTTAGAAACTACCTTGATTTTTGACACAGATGAAATTCAGGGCTTCAGAACTGCGGGGACCTGGGAGTCCAAGAGAGCAGATCGCTGCGCTTGCGGAGCCCCCGTGGGAGAGGACGGCTCAGTGCTGCACGCCTGCCTCTGCTGCAGGGCCACGGGCCTGGGGCCTGGGGACTTCAGAGTGTCTCTTCTCCTTGGGAAGCAAAGGAAAAGCGAGAGCACGCCAGGCCTAAGTGCTGCTTCCGGCGCTGAGGGGTCCGGAGCCCCCTGCGAAAACTAGAATTTAGGAATTCTGCCATTTCCGTTGTTCTGGAATGTGCCATTTGTCTGCACTGTGTCTGTTAATCCACACAGAAAATACTGAGCGTAACGTGGTAGTTAGGAGTCTAGACTGGAGTCACGTTACCTGGTCCAGGATCTGCTGTAAATGCTTGTTCCCGTATGGCTTCGGGGGGATGTGGGTTTAGTGGTCACTTGGTTTCTCTGGTCTTCAGGTTGTGTATCTATAAAATGCGCAGGGCGACAGCATTACTGCTTAGAGCCGTGCCAGATTGATTACATCTGTGAGCACACCCTCTAAGGGTGGCCATCATTGCTGTTGGCATAGATTTCTTCATTTCTTCCTCCCCGTGACCTTTTAAGGGGGCATCTATAGCTGCAAAAATAAATAACTAATCAAATACCTTTCCTGTGTTTCCCTTCTTGGATGAAGTCTTCCTTTTTCTGTACATGGACTCTCGAATTTGTGCTTCTTTTTCCTCCCTATAGCTAAAACCTGCTATCTAATACCTGCTAATACCTGCTAATAGCTGCTAGCTAATACGTGCTAAAATCTGCTAGCCAATACCTGCTAATACCCTTTAGCTAATACCTGCTAGCTAATACCCTTTAGCTAATACCTGCTAGCTACTACCTGATAACTAATACCAGCTAATACCTGCTAGCTAATACCTTCTAGCTAATACCTGCTAATACCTGCTAGCTAATACCTTCTAGCTAATACCTGCTAATACCTGGTAGCTAATACCTTATAGCTAATACCTGCTAATACCTGCTAGCTAATACCTTCTAGCTAATACCTGGTAGCTAATACCTTGTAGCTAATACCTGCTAATACCTGCTAGCTAATACCTGCTAATACCTGCTAATAGCTGCTAGCTAATACCTGCTAATAGCTGCTAGCTAATACCTGCTAATACCTGCTAACTAATACCCACTAACTAATACCTGCTAATACCTGTTAACTAATACTTGCTACCTAATACCTGTTAGGCATTTATCAAATGCACATTTGTAAGGTAAGATTTTGCCATCTGACAACCTTCTGACTCCATGAAAAGTGTATTGCACTACACATTCTAATTTTGGAGACATAATCATTTTATTTATTCTTTGCAAAAAAGCAGCTGGTGTACAGAGAAGGGCAGGGCCAGCTATGTCTTCGGAGAAGACCAGGTAGCCGTGTAGCACGTGTGCTGAGAAATGTCGGCTTCAGCCCAGACCCCTCCCTGTCACCCAGATGGGGAGAAGCTGCATCTGCCCCCTTTCTCGTGACTCAGCTTCCAGCCATGCTTGGACGAGAGAAAGAGCCACAGTCCTAGTCGCAGTGTTTGAAGATAGAGCAGCGCATCACGTGGTCCCAGCCTCCTGCTCATGCTTGACGGGACCTGCCGGGCGTGTCTGCAAAGCTACCTAGTTCTCAGTGGCCAGTGTCAGAGGCTCATTTTTCCTCAAGTTTTGGCTTCTCTCCTCTTTCCTAATTTTGGTTGAAGTTTCTTAGAACGAAGCAAGTAGAACAGTGATTCTCCACACCGGCTATACGTGGTAACCGCCCAGGAAGCTTTCCTACGTCTTCCCAAGCTTAGCCCACCGCGGAGTCTGCTTCAGGGGCTCCCAGGGGCCTGAGTGGCAGCGTCCCAAAGCGTCTCCTGTGCTGCTGCTGCTTTGCCACCAACGTGAACCACAGCCTGCCGGCCTGGTGCTGCGGGCAGCCCTGTACAGCTCCGCCTCCGTTCTTCCTCTGTGTCCTGAAGATGGAAGCGGTACTGGCCTGATGGAATTCTCGCTAACCTTAGGGAAGATGGAAAAAGTGCTTCAGAGAATTGTTCATGACACAAGCATTCAGCGAGTATGTACTGTAACGATTTTTACTGGTATAATTATTATAGTCAGTGTGTGTGCAAAGTCCCAAGGGCCCAAAAGTGAGTAAGTCATAATCCCTGGCCTAAAATTTGGGAATACCAATTCCTGTGAAGTGGTGAGGCCCATACTCTGGGGATACAACCCATCGAGCAGCTGAGCCTGCAGGGAGAAGAATCTTGCCAACTTGAGAAGTCTAGATGTGTAAGCAACTGAGCAGGGGCCAGGGTCCTCACCTTGTGGGTATCCTGAGCCTGTGTAAGAGGAGGGCATGGAGATGGTGTGGGCGCCATGCCAGCCCCAGGGCAGGCAGCCTGCTCACCGCACAAGGGAAGAGAGAGCTTTGCTCTTGGTGCTTTGCTATCTTGTGCCGCCGTGAACGGCTGCCCTCTGCCCTGTGCCTCTCTCTTCGTAATGAGCCAGCTGATTATGGACCGAAACTTCTATCAACTGTGAGCTAAATAAGCCTTTCCTCCCTTCATTCTGGGTGTCAGGTATTTTGTCTCAGCAAGAGAGAAAAGTAACTAAGACCCCTCCTCAGTGTAGGACTGACACCGGCAGAGGCTCTTGCACAGTGAGTGTTGCAGACAAAGACACAGGGTTGGCGGAGGCCGTTCCAGGAAAGGCACAGTCTGCACAGTCATCGTGCTGTGAGCGCATCAGATGGCCGGCAGCTGGCCCGTCCTTGGCACCATCTGGTGCTGGGGAAGTGGTGGTCAAGAGGCTGTAAACAAAGTCCAGAGTGACACTGAAAGGACCTGCGCTCCTGTCCAGAAGTGACCTGTGTTTTATCCTCTAAGCAAAAGCTACTTTGGTTTTAATCAGTGGAACGACAGCCTGAAGATTGCATTTTAGAACAGCAGATCATATGCAACAACAACAAAAAAACTTTAAAAGACAGTGGCTGGGCTCCAGGGAATTAGGCGTAGGCAGTCTCATTATAGCGGAGGTCAGAGCGAAGAGAGGGGCGCCCTCGAAATGCCAGCGTCTGATTGTTAGTGGTGGCACTTGGGGCTGTTGGGACCTAGGGCTATGGGAGGACAAGTGGGGCTGGGTAAGAAGCATGCAAGGAGAGGTAAGCGCGTTGGGTTTGAGAGCCCTGTAGCTATGCAGGTGGAGGGTGTCCAGGGAAACGGTTCTGCAGGCAGCTGAGGTGACAGATGTCCCCATGACACTAGGCCCTTCTGGTCTCCTCAGTAGCTCTTTCTCCACTCTGAACTGCAGTTAAACATTATTCTCCAACCAGCTGTATATGCTAAAAATCAGGCTTGTCTTCAACTCCTGTATCATTCTTTTTTTTTTTTTTATAGGACAGAGTCTACAGGGTCTACAGGGTCTCGCGATGTAGATTGGACTCATAGTGATCTGCCTGTGTTCCGCCCCCCAAGCACTGGCATTATAGGCGCATGCCACCATGCTGGGTCTCAGTCACTGTCTCAGCACACCCTGGGGGTGGAGCCAGCACGGCAGGCCAGGGATCAATCCCCAGCCGCTGCTTCTGCCTAAGCAGGCGCTTTCGTCTTCTGAGCTGTTTTTCAGTCTTTCCTGTATCATTCTTTGGCATCATGCCCTGTCATTTAACCACCTCTGATGCCAGTCCACCTGGAAGAATCTCATAGCTGCTTCTCTTGGACCATGAGTAACTGTGACTCCTCTTGCCTTGGCCTGAGCTCCTGGGGCATCTAGCAGATCCATGTGACGCCTCATACCTTCCACTGGACTTGATCGTAAGGGGTGACCCCAGGTAGGCAATGCGAGCTTGGGCCCCTTAAGCGTCATGCACTACGTGGGCAGTATATGCTAAAAATAAATGTGGCCAGGTCCCCACATGGCATGTCTGCTAGCTGCTGCTACACGGCCGGGTATTGGGCTGTGGGCATGCCCGGGGAGGTTTGGATTGCAGGTAAATACTGAGGGATCTTTGTGTACAAGTGTGTTCTAAATGGACTATAAATGACTCATTGTTTCTCTGAAATGCACATTCAACTTGACTGTTTTGAAAATTTACGTACTACATCTAGCTACTCTACATTTAAGCTATTGTGGACACTTCTTGTAATATCTAGAAGTTCTTCTAATAGACAAGTGATCTATTTGCCTGTGGTGTGGGAAGACCAGCTGAATTTGTTTCTTGGGTGATACAGCTGTGGCTGTCCCTCGTCCTAAGCGTAATGAACAGCTGGATTCATTTTGTACCTCTCTGATGATGCCTGTTTTACTCTCTAAACATACACACATACCTTTAGGTAACACATCTGTGTTCGACAGCTTTCTGTCACTCTGACAACACCTGAGGAGAATCAGCTTTTAAAAGCCAAGATTTATTTTCCTCCTGGCTTTGGTGGCCTCAGCGCGGGGTCTCTGGACTGCTTCACCTCCGGCTGTGGTGCCAGGGTGCATCATGATAGGGATGTGGGGGCGGGGGAGGGAGCAGTCACAGCCCCACTCACCACACTTCTCACTCATCTCCTGAGGGCCCGCCACCTCGCGTCAGTGCCACAGGCTGGGAGCTGAACCTCCAGCATGGGCTCTGTAGGGACACCTAATCTGATACCAAAATACAGCCAACAAAGATTTGGCTTAGTTTCCATAGCACCCATTCAAGGAACAAGCCATAAGAAACAAATGCTATTTGTCTCTTTTAGAAAGAATTAGTGAATACTCTTGTCTGTTTGAGGATTCGGGGACATTCATCATGAACCTTTTACTGTAAACAACCTGAGCTTGGAGCAGGGAAAAGAGGTGACCTGCATGGGTGTCTGCAGCGCACCTCTATGCTGCTGAGTCACAGAGTCTTAGGGGCTTACTGATGGCATCTGGAAATAGCTCTGGAAGCCAGTGGTGCAGCTGGATGTGTTCCTTCCTGCCCCTCAGGTCTCTAGAGACACAGGCATTGCATAACCGGGGGCCACAGCCGGCTGGGGACAAGCAGAGGGTCTTGTTGCTTTCTCCTGTGCTCTTCTACTGGGAGTAGAGCAGGGCCGCTTGGTCTCCTCTCCTGGGGCTAATTGTGGCCTGTGGTGATCATTCCTGCACAGAGCTGCTCAGTCCCTCCTGAGCAGATGGTGGCTCCAGAAGGGGGCGTCTGCGCCCATGGCCTCCTGTCCATTTCACTGTGCTCTTTGTATGTAGTGCTGCAAAAAGTACTAATAAGAAAGATGAAAGAAATAGAAGTTAGGAGAAACTTTTGAGCTGTGATGTAAAAACAGAAAGAAAAAAGAAACAACAAAAATCAATTAAGCCTAGTCTACCAAGACCAAGGGCAGACCCAGCATGGCTGAAAATTCATTATGAGGTTAAATTACACAGATCATAATTTTTACACCCCCAGCCACATCTGTGTCTGTCCTGCAAATTCCTTTACCATGCATTTGTTACACATAAGGTAAATTAAACACATTCACAAAGGTGGCACAAGCACTTTTTCCTCACTCTGTTAGTGGAAGTCCATCCTTCCCTGGTATAATTTCAAAGGCAAAAGATTGCTTGGCTCCTTCCTTCTTTCCTTTCTTTGCCATCTCTCTCGCTCTCGCTCTCGCTCTAACTCCACCATCTCTTTGAAGCCAAAGTCTCCCTGTGTAGTCCAGGACAGGCTGTAGGTCACTGTGTAACCAGGCTGGGCTGGAGCGCATGACCTTCCTATCTAAGTGTGGGCTAGGATTATGGGCACGAGCTACCATCCCAGCTTTCTTCTGTTAAGTGTACAGAAACGAGCCCCTTGATAAAGAGGAAAGCGTCCTGGTAGCTTGAAGGCCTGGTATGGGGGGCTTCAGGCAACCAAAACTCCACATCTGCTTTGTACTTCCTGTCTGCCTCAGCCACGCCGACCAGGCCACTGTCCAATACAAATGACTTTGGGTATTCGCTTTTAGTAAATAATCCATTAAAAGCCTGAGGAAGCAGATGGGATATTTATTGCCTTGTGTCTCTTCTGAACTTGCAGTTTTTGCAAAGCCAGAAGATAGAGAAATCCATATAGGCAAAAAGTAGAAGGGCAGGGATCTTCTACCAGGTCACGGGTTAGGGGCGAGACTGCTTGCGTCGGTCACCCCTGCCTGCGTGGCACCGTGTGGCAGCTTTGTATTCTCAGAGGTTTATTCACCTCTTTGTACCTCGGTTTCCTCAACTGTAAAATGGAAGTAATGAAAGTGTTGCTTCACAGAATTACACGATGAAGTGGTTTGATAGATGCTTAGGGCAGCTCCTGTGCAGAGCTTCTGTGCGAGTGACACACACACGCGCAGCTGCATAATCACAAGTGTGTTCCAGTGTACACTCACTTGGTCTGCCACTGTCTTTCACAGAGCAGGGTTTATCAAAGACAGTCAGAGTAAAAGTAAAATTGTAAATGCAAGAATTTTCTGTAGCTAATCTCTAGGAAGGCAGAGTGGTATGTGAGGTGATGATAAAATTTTGCAGGTAACAGCTATCAACTCCTCATTATACATCGAACACTGTGCTAAGCGCTTTACTGATACTATCAAGAAAATTGAGGCTTAAATCAACTTGCATAAGACATAACACAGGGCAAAAAAGGCAAATGGCGCATGTGTTGTGGAGGCGACTAAAGAAACCTGCCGAGACACCTGCGTCTTCCTGGATGCTTACAAGGGAAAGGGAGAGAGTGAGGTATAGAGAATGATGATCACCAAATTGAGGGTAGTGGGGAAAGGGAGGTGGGAACAGAGGTGAGAAGGGCACCCTAGGAGGCTTCAGTTGCCTCTGTAATATTTTTATTTCTTTCAAATAATTATGAATATGGAAAGAAGTTAAAATTTGAAGGTCAGGCAGTAGATCTACAGCTGATTATTATGGCATCTTTTGTGCCTTTTAAATGCTTAAAATACCTCCTGATTTTAGAAGGCGGTCCTGTCCTAGTGCTTTGGAGAGCCCTGCAGGCCCCAGCATGCGACCGGGCTCCACAGTGCTGCTGTGCCTGTCCCCAGGCTTTTCTTCCCCTGGTAAACATCCCTGTGAATCAACACTGTTAATTCTAGTGTTGGACTATTCGAAGGGAAGGTCCAGCAGACTGTAGCAAACCCAAAGGACCTCAAGAGGCCTGTGGTGGTGTTCCTGCCAGCACTCGCCTACGCCAAAATGATAACCAGGTGGCGACAGTAAACAGCTGCAAGTACACTCAACAAATGTTTGTCAAAAAATAGCTCTTAACTCAGCCTGCCTGGGAATTTCTTTCAATTCTTCAGCCTTAGCTTTTTAACTATCTAAGTGGATAAAGTGAGGCCGAGAATGTTGCATTGTAGAGTAAGGCCAGAATCAAAGAGAAATAATTCTCTGGATCAATAAATAAAAATTAAAAGCTCGCGTTACATGCCGTGGGGTATATTGTGTGTTGTTTCCTCGTCTTCCAGAAGCAGTAGCAATTTTATTGAGGCCTGAGACGCGAAACCTCGCAGTGCACAGAGGTTTGCTGTCAGTGTCACTGTTGAGCTCCGCTGCTGCAGGTAGTTGGGCTGAGCCGACCCTCACTGCGTGCAGCTGCCATTCTTGCCTGGGGAAGCCTAATGGTGCAAGGCATCTGGAATACTTTCATGTCAGGGTTAACAGTTTCCCATCTGCGTGGCTACTAGAGAAATCAGTGACGCTGCCTTCATTTTAGATTTTGCATCTACGTTTTGAGTTGCTTAGAACTTCAATGACCAAAGATAAATAATTATTTGAATTCCTGTATAATGCGTGTGGGCTCTGAAAACAAGGGAAGGGGGTCTCACTGTGCCACCACCGGAGGGCTGCACCTGCCTGAGCAGGCCTTCGGGCCATTAGGAAAAGGCCAGTAATATGGAACATTTTTTCATATATTTATTTGCTTCTATAATGTTGTCCTCTGAGAAGTGTGTGTTCATCTTGGATGCCCATTTCTGGACTGGGTCTTTAAATTTT